>APFE031324067.1:51480-122227 GCA_000404065.3 Pinus taeda | reverse complement strand
TATTTACCATACCTCCACTTTACTTATATTTTTATTTGTTTACACCCTTGCATGTATATATGGTGACTTATGGAGTAATATAAAAAATGCTTTATTTATTTACCATACCTCTCATTTATTTATATTTTTATTAATTTACTATACCTCTTTTATAAATATGGTATTTGGCCCATAGGATTCACTTAAATAAAACCTATTCTTGAAAATGGGCGAATGGATTCACTTAAATAAAACCTATTCTTGAAAATGGGCGAATGGAAGGTTGTAACTCCTAATTTCAAGGGCTAAATTTACCTTTTTTATCCTCTCCCTTAAAATAAGGTGGGCTATTTGAGGTGATTTGTAAAAATGTACTATGATACAAAATATTCGCCCACTAAAAATTTAAAACCCCTTAATTTCGCCAAAGGGCGAACATTCGCCCCTAAAATCACCCCTACTGGTAGCTATCTTAGAAACAAACAAGTAAAGTCTACTTTCGTTTTCCTTTATGAAAATAGACAAGAGGGGAACCAAGGAGACCAACCTTAGCCTTGCGCTTGATTTCCTCTCCTTCCTGATAAAGCTTTGCCGATTCTTCTTCATCTACCCAGCTTCAAAGAGCACCTATGGAATCACAACAACATACTACTATCAACAAAGATCTATATTCATAAAAAACACAGGACCAGATGTGTGTTAACCATACAAATGCATATATAAGTAAACATACAAGAATATGGAGGAGAACTTGAATAGATTTATTAAGATAAAAGTAGCAAGAGGATTACAACCATATGTTCTGACCCAACATCATCCTCTAGCTAGAAATCCCTTCTTCACCTCAAGTAAAGTTTAGATCACCCAACACTATGAATGTACACTAGAAAACCAACAACACTTCTCTATAAGATACAAAATTCTAGCCTCTGGATCTCTATGATGAGGGATCCATATATAGATGATTATAGGGAGGTGAGTCATCTCCTGGGGCCTTGATTAGTGTCCTCTCTCTGATAGTTCCTACTTACACTTGGAGAATGATGATCTCTTACTCATCCCTGGTCGAAAACAAAGAGGCAAGTGTCAAAGGGTAAGCTTCTGGAAGATTCCATGATCTTCCACCTTGCATTTTGTCCTTTCCATTTGTCCATTCCTAACCATCGCACCCTACAGAGGAGCAGTTCAGTATGCATCACACCTTGTACACTAGGAAGGTGATATGCATCGTACCCTCTGCACCGGGTTTTCAGTATGGTCCAGTTTTGACCATTTATGAGCAATTTTTAGTGGAGAACTTATGGGAGATGATGTAATCAGCTAACCTTGTTCCTTTAGGTAGTGAAGCAACACGTTTAGGGACTTAGGAGCCCTCAATTTATGGACATTTATGATTGGGGTTGAAGTGCCCAAAAATGTCTATAATAGTTGCCCACTAAAGCATGAGGTCGTTAATCTTTTTGATGTCGGGTGAAATGCTTTACTATGAGGATCCAAAGTTATTTCGAGCTGGGAGGCGACTTGTAATAAGATACAATACAATACATTATTTTGACAACATTTTTTCATGATCTAGCTGAGGCGGGCATTCCCATGATCAGATTTATAAACTCATTTTCTTGTACATAGGATAAACAATCGTCTGTGTGGCAGACTAATGATTTGGACTCATCATCCTTTGATTTGGATGATCATCTATTCGGCAATGATGTACACTTGATATCTTTATATTCCTGAATATATCGCAACCCGGATGGATGAAACTAGATCCAGGGTCTTCAAAACGCGTTCAATCTTCACTCGGAGTACAAGTCGATCCATGTGAAAAATGTTATGGAGTCAAACATGGAAAGACATTGCCTGATTACCAGCCAATGATGTAAGTTGTTAACAGGCATGAGAGGAATCATCATTAATGAAAATGACCCTCAAGGTACTAAAGCAAAATTCATGTGGTGTGAAAAAGGACTTGGCATTGAACACCAGGTAAAATCTCTCGGTCGAAGGCCATTGACGTAAACCTGTTGCCAAAAGTGAGAAACTTGTCATTGAGGCATGCAAGCTTCAAAGTCGTGAAAGGGTTGTTCCTAAGTCAACTTCTTGGATAATGAGCTGATGTTGAACAGAAGTGACCCGTCGCAGGAGGACCTTAATGAATCCCACATCAATAACATGGAATGAAGTAAACTATTTTGGAGGTGAAAATACTCTGACGATATAGGGTTCAGGGTGGCGGTCATGAAGGAATGGAGCATGAATGTATTGTAGTGGGTGACACAAAGGCGAATTGTCTAAATGACTTCTCTTGAACATATCGACAACACTGACAATGGATTGGTAGCATTAACCCCAAAGATGGATGGTGTGATGGACCAATGGTGAGGACCAGTGAACGAAACAACCCAACCCGGCATGGATGCGGAAGGAAAGTGTCATGTTCAAGAGCGACTTGCTACCAATAAAGCTTTTTCAAGTTTTCTTCCCAATTTTCCCCAGTCATCGCTGACCAGTACCTCTTTAGTTTTGTCAAGCTTGAGGAGGATAACATATGCTTGTTCTATAATATGCCCTTCGAGCGAACTTGTCGCTATATTTAACGAGCCTAGCGATAGTGAAACTTATTCTCGTCCATTTGGATGAGTTTGTCGCTATTCGGTTTTAACGAGTTTCACGACAAAGATAACTCGGTCCCTTTAAATTTTAGAGAGTCTGAAAGGAACATAAAGGAGACTCCAATGATTCTTTTTCATCATGTAATCCCTTAAGTCCGAAAAATCGTAAAATAATACAAAAGGGATGAATGTTTGATACTTTTAACGAGTCGAACAAGATAAGCGCTCGATCTTTTTGTGTAATAATCCCTTAGGTCCAAGAATATTAAAATCTAGAGGAGGGATAGCACTTTCGATGACTTTAATGAGTCGGAGAGGCCAATCACTCGGCAACCTTTTCATGTTTTACGAGTCAGTTGAAAAAAGATTAAAGGAGACTCGTTTTTGAGGAACGAGTGATGGTTTCAGGTAGCAGTTGATTCCAGGTAAGATTTGGAATTCTCCAATCACGGCAGTGTCACAAGGACGGCTAATAGAATCACTCTTTGCAGATGTTCCTCGAAGGGGTAAACAATAATATGGGGGTGAATGATTGGCTAAAAATAGAGTGGAGGTGATGATGAGAACAGGACCAAGGCTCAAAAGCTGGCGATAAGGCATTCACAATGGTTATTTACCAGTTCATTTTTTAATGAGCTTAAACGCTGGGGGAAACATTTGCTCATGACTTATGTTTCTTTTTTAACGAGATTGAACTATGTGCTAAAACTACTCGTGGCGGGTTTATTTTTTAACGAGCTTGAACCCTGCGGTAACACTGCTCACCAGTTGTATGATAAGGATGTCTCATTCAAGATTCTATTTTGAAGGGGCTTACATCTTTAAAGCTTTGCCCCGAATCCTTTCTTTATGCAAGCTAGGATACAACTAGCCTTACAGGTTTAAAGGGTTAGAGGTCCTACAAATTTAAAAATAAATAGTCGCTCTTCGCTTGCATGCGGAAAGGCTTGCATGCCCCAAGGTATAGTGAAAAATTTCTAGGTTACCATGAAAGTTCCATGCGCGTAGCAGACAGAATGCTTCCTTGGCGATGTCTACCAAAATAGACAAAGGGGAGTGGCGTAGAGATACTCCACTCACATAACTTTAATGAAGGTATCTTATTCCAGCCTAATCCCATTTTCCTGTAAGGACAGGTGTGTCAGACTAGTCATATATCCCTTGCGGAAACCTACTATATACCCAAGGTTTTCCTGCCAAAACAGATCAGGGTGCATGCCCCCTGGGTTTCAGTCACATCCTCCTGAATCACTCGCGCTCATCAGGTGGATGGACTAGAGATTGATGAGACATTCCTTGTGTGAAAAGACCATTTAGGGATGGCATTTTACTATTTGCGATGTGTGAACTGGGGAATGACATTTGGTCTATGAGCTTGACCATTCTGCCTTTGTGCGGAAAACACATTACTCTAAAGAGTGAGGAGACGATGGCTCCCATGCAATAAATATAGTCGCGTTCAAGGAGTAGATTATAATCCAAGGGTCCTTGAACTACCATCACGTTCATGTGAACGATCTTCATTCTCAAAGTATGGGCACATTTGGAAGGATCCCTAAAGGTCGACTAGTTCCTTTGTCGAAGCTTATCAGATTTCTCATCTTAGGCAAAAGCGATGGCGAAGCAAGCACTTTCCAAGCAGTTGAGGAAAGGATACTCACAAAAGCCCCTTCATCGATGATGGTACCAGCCATGACCATTCTGTAAGCTTGTACAATGATTCTGAATGGTACACTAGCTGGTAAATGGGGTCTACCTAGTAGATTCCAGTCGAAGGAAACGACTAGGTTGCTTGGTGGTGGGACCGAATAGACGGCCAAATATGACTCTGATAAATTTCCTTCCTGTGATAAAGGAATGGGAGGACTGCCCCCAAGTTCATCAGAGTCTGTGTTGATGAAAATAATTTGAACGGTGTCATTCTCTTTCTCTCCAGTGACGGTATCATTTGAAGATGAGCACTCTGAAGGCAAGACCACGTCAACTACCATCTCGACCTTTTGACTTTCGTCTGGTATAGATTCAGAGGGTTCATTTTCAATGATAGACGCTTCAGCCAACCACAATGATGGGCCAACCATATTTTCAACCGATGGAAGACTTGGCAAGAGTTTTTTATATCCAGGGGGAAGTCGTAGTGGTGAAACCAGACGATCATCCAAAACTCTTTTATCCTCGTCAAGGAAGGGACATTGGTGGATGGCGTGATTGCCTTACACAACTTACAAGGAAATCTGGGATTCCTTTTCTGTCCATGTGCTTCACTTTCACTGGTTGATGGTGTGCATTCAACATGATAGTCAAAGGTTGATGCCACCAGATTGTGCAAATGAGGAGACCAGTCCCTTAAGATCTGAGGGATGCAGGGACAATCTCGGTGATAGTGGTCTCCATTGCAAATGACACAAGGAGATTTAGGTTTTGACAGTGCAGTGTGAGGATTTTTGCTAGATGACGCTTGGTTCCCCCCTTTCAATTTTGGTTCTTTTTTCTCTTTCTGATTCTTCTTCTTCTCAGTTACTTGATTTTTAGCTTTATCGGCTTTATCAAGAAAAGAGGAAGGAGGAGAGGGAGAATCAAACGAAGTAGAAGGTTGGGAGGCAACTCTAGGGTTGTCTAGTTGCTGATTCGACTGTTCAGGAATTATGGGATTCTGAATGACGGAGGTAGAGAAGATCCAGACAGGAAAGCCAATTGTCAATCCTGGAAGTGACAAAGTGGTCATATGGGGTGCACCAACATCTCCCCAAGAGGACAAGGGACTAGGATTTCCTCCAAGGGGAAATCCTTGGTTGGTAGAATCCATTTTCTCAACCTAAAGACCAACGGGGGAATTTGTGACGTTATTCCGATTTAAAATAAATTTTTAGATGCTTTGACACAACTTGCTTTTTCAATTTTAAAGAGTCGAGAAAAAACAAAAGATGACTCTAGTCGCCTTGAATTTTTATTGAGCCTGAAGTGACAAGTGCTCAGAGGACCTTTTCCTTTAAGGAGTCTGAAAAGGGGAAAAATGGACTTCTCTGGAGATCTACGCAGAGAGGATTACCAAACCAATCGCAAAACTGTAGAATACTTTTTACGGTACGACAGTCAGTCTTCCCGAATGCTGTGTTCAGTGCATTGCGATTGATAGGGCGGCAGACACGGCTTCCTAAGGATAAAGGATGCAGCTTATTGTGGTCTCCCAATATATACTCGATGGTACATGGGAGCACAAGTCCGTACTGGCACTTGCTGTCTTAGAGTGGAGGAATCACCCAACCAACATTGAAAACAACAGTTACCAGGTTTTACAATGCCGGAATACGTCTCTAGCCTAGACCTCTAGATGTTGTGCGTTATGTTCCAAAGCGTTGTTAGGTTCATTAAATTTATTTTAAGTTGATCTTGCTTAACAATTTGCCTTTCAGGTTCACCGCATGATGCGTATATAATTTCTAAAATGTAGTCTAAGATGATAAACAAACGTTTAATCTTCTTTCAGCAATGAAAATCCTAGCTACTAAGGAAAGAAAGTTAAGAATCTTTCTACAAAGAGCACAGGGCACGCGCTAAATGCACAGTCCTAAATCAAGCCAAGCAATCAAAATCAAAATGCACATGCATTTATTTGTTTTCAGCATTCTTAATGTATGAATGATGATAAGAAAGCTATGTGCAAATCTGAATTACTTTTAAAGTGACAGTACTCAAAAAAATTCTTTTTCAAAATGAAGTGAAAGCAAGAGAGACACTTTGCGATTTTGAAATGAAAATTGCTTTTTGACACTTTAAAAACTACTAATTAAAATCCTATGCAATAGTAACTGTATAATCGACTATCAAGAACAATGGGATTGTTTTCTAAAACTGAAAATGGCAGCTACGACACTTTCAGATCCAGAAATGACAGTTCGACTATGCTACTTTTTTGCAAAAGAGAACTGAAAATGACGCACAATACATAAAAAACACTTACAGTTCTTTGCACTAAGGAGGTGGAATAATGCAAGAGAAGGGGGTTTTCACAGAAATACACTGACTACAGACAGTAAAACTCCTGAATAGGACTGAAAACAGTGAGAAAAAACCACAGTCTGAGGGTAATGTTAACCCTCCCTGACCATTGCACCTGTTACACAGTGAAACCAACATGCAGCGCACCTACTGCACTCGGGAAGTGCGATGCATACAGACTGCCTTGAAGGCAGGGTGCAATGGTACCAATGCAAGACTTTAAACAAGTTTTCACTCACACTTTGCAATTTAGTTCAGGGATTTAGGCCTAGTAAGTAATGTTTAGTGTATGTAAAACACAGGGGTGATCTAAAGAGGTTACTAGAACCACCACTTAGGGAAATTAGATTTCTTGCCGATCTATTTTTTAATTCATAAACAAAACCCAGAGATAGACTGAAGTAGCATTGATCTACTTTGCATTTGTATAACAAATGCAGCTCGAAGGCTAGCTGGCTTGACTTCAGGCTCCATCCGTAAGTTTATAAAAAAAACAAGGATAGATAGGCTAACAAACAATCTAGTCCCTCCCCAGTGGAGTCGCCATTTTGTTACCAGGAATAGTGTCCACTCGGATGCTGCTATTCCCACTAAGATGGGTGGCTATCTTAGAAACAAACAAGTAAATTCTACTATTGTTTTCTTTTATGAAAATAGACAAGAGGAGAACCAAGAAGACCAACCATAGTCTTGCGCTCGATTTCCTCTCCTTCTCGATAGAGCTTCGCCGTTTCTTCTTCGTCTAGCCAGCTTCAAAAGGAACCTGTCGAATCACAACAACATACTACTATCGAAGAAACAAAGATATATATTCATAAATAACACAGGACCAGAAGTGTGTTAACCATATAAATGCATATATAAACAAGTACACAAGAATATGGAAGAAAACAAGAATAGCTTTATTAAGATGAAAAGTAGCAAGAGGATTACAACCATATGTTCTGACCCAGCATCATCCTCCAACTAGGAAGCCCTTCTTCACCTCAAGCAAAGCCTAGATCACTCAACACTATGAATGTACACCAGAAAACCAACAACACTTCTCTATCAGATACAAAATTCCAGCCCCTGGATCTCTGTGATGAGGGATCCATATATAGATGATTACTGAGAGGTGAGTCATCTTCTGGGATCTTGATTAGTGTCCTCTCTCTAATATTTCCTTCTTCCACTTAGAGAATGATGATCTCTTACTCATCCCTGGTCGAAAACAGAGAGGCAAGTGTCATAGGGGAAGCTTCTGGAAGATTCCATGATCTTCCACCTCGCATTTTGTCCCTGCCATTTGTCCATTCCCGACCATCGCACCCTACAGAGGAGAAATTCAATATGCATCACACCTTGTACACTGGGAAGGTGATATGCATTGCACCCTCTGCACTGAACTTTCAGTATGGTCCAGTTTTGACCATTTATGAGAAGATTTCAGTGGAGAACTTCTGGGAGATGATGTAATCAACTGAAATTGTTACTTTAGGCAGTGAAGCAATACTTTTAGGGACTTAGGATCCCTTAGTTTATGGACATTTATGATTGGGGTTGAAGTGCCCAAAAATGTCTATAACACACATGTATAAAATGAACATCACTAGCGTCAATAATGAAGCATTGGAGCCACACCTTGCTCCTCAAAAGAACTGATCTGTCTCTCTGATGACTTGTGGGAGGAGCCAAGGTGAAAAGTCATTTTCTCATACAATCAGGGTGTATATATAACCAAGAGTTGATGCTTCCCTTTCCTTGTGACTCTTTGACTACCCTCGCGACTATTTGACTTCCTATGATTTTTCGACTTTACATGATTCTTCATATTTCGAATGTGTCCTTTAGACTTCCAATTTACAATACATTTTGAATGATGTGTCATATGATGACTCATGATGGGACATGACATGACATAGATGGCCAATGTGTTTTGCTCTCATGATTTCTACCTTGTAAGCTTTTTAGACCGTCTTCTCCCTTACTAGAAATATGATTTTCATTTGGTTTATTTGCTTGTTGATTTGTTATCTTTTTGCTTGATTTCTTGGGTCATTAAATGGTTAGTGGCACTAGGGCATCTATATTGTCATCCATTCAACTAATTGTGAACTTAGTGAGTCAAGTTGTTGGTGCATTTACTCCTTGAATTTCATTCATGGTCCTTCTACGGATTTGACCTCCATTACACAAGTTTGAAAAGTTTTCGTTTGCTAGTCTAAACGTCTATTTTGTGGCATAGATCACATTTATTGTCTTGTTTTTGGTAAATTCATTGTGTCATTAGTTTGAAAGAGATTCTCTTTTCGTTTTTTTCTTTTGCTTAAGAATCGATTGTCTCGAAAACTTTTTCATTGAAGTGTTTTATGAGAAATTCATTTTGTCATTTCATGAAAAGTACAAAATTATAGTTTGTTGCATCAATATGTTATGGTAGTTGGCATCATTGAAGGCTAGGATTGCATTGGCATTTGAAAAGAAAAATAATTCTCTTTTATTTTGAAAGGACTATTAGGGTGTACTTGTTAGGAAATTAGGAATTGGAATCTATTTTTCATTAGTTTATTTTCTTGGAAAGTGAAGTAGTGAAAAATCATTTTTCTTTCGGTTGCTTGGTTGTCTGCTTTTGATTTTGTTTTCTAACCTCTCTAGTGTAGACAATTCATCAAATTGAAATGGTCTTGTCTCGTTTCGCTGCATTTAGGGTTTTTCGAGTCACATCGCTAAGGCCTGAAAGCTGAGACATAACTCAAGATAAACTTTAAAATGAACTCAATTAACCTAAGGTGCATTTGAAACCTAACGATCACATCTAGAAGGTCTAGGATAGAGACATGTTCTGGCATCTTTAAACCTATCAATTGTTGTTAGCTTCGGCACTAGATAGCGCTAGTACAGATTTGTACTCCCCATACTATCGAGTGTATAACGGGAGACCCCTCTAGGCTACAATCATTTATCCATAGGAAGTTGAGTCTTCCACCTTACAAACATGATACACCGAACACAGCATTCGGGCAGACTGCCTGCCCATACTTCTCGGTTCACCAAGAGGTATTCTGCAATTCATGGTTGCCTGGTAATCCTTTATACCTAGATCATCCAAAGTAGTCATTTGATCTTTTCGACTCATTAAACTTACAATATCATTCAAGCGCTTTTCCTTTCGAGCTCGTGTCCAATTGAAAGTGATAGAGTCATCTTCGTTTCTTTCTCGACTCTTAAAACATGAAAGAGGACTATTTTATTTATGCGTCTTAAAAATTGCCCATGAACTTATAACATCTTGTTAGTATTTTCTGGACCAAATCGTGAGTTTTCCCTAAAATACATTTTAAAGCCTTGAATTTTATTTCTCTTTTCCTATTAACTAAGACAAGGTCATCATGGCTAAACCATCTGGTTCACCTAGTTCCTCTTCGTCTCCTCCGTCTGAAAGATTGTCTGAGGAGCCTTTTCCTGAATTACCAAAGTCACTCGAGGACCAAGGTGTCGAACTCAGAATCATTCTAAGCATTAAAACTTTTTCATCTCGTCCTCCGCCTACTTCAGATACTGGGTCAACTATTGATATTAGCCCAGAATCTCCGAACAATCTCATCCAAACTCCTGAGAGTTTGCCGACTATTGACGGTCATCTTGGACTAGTTATATATCCTCTAAATTCTTTTTTTGACCCTATTGTGATGTCACCACAGTGTCTGTACAGTTCGTACAATCAGTCGGGTGTTCCTTTTGAATTATCCCCTTGTACATCTGCAGTCATTCGTCGCCGTTTATTCCCAGCTATGGAACCCAAAGACGATGCTCCCGTTACCTCTCTGGATGAGTCAGAAGTTTCTACTCCACACACTGTCGAGGAGGAAGAGCATCAATTTCCTCCTAAAGGTTTCCCCTATACAAGGAGCATTCCCATCAATGTGTATCGAGATTTACTACCCAATTATGTGACTTTGGCACAATTGGTCTCAAGTACACCTAGTGCCTCATCACTTTAGCATAAACTTGTTTTGGCTTCTAGCGCCATGCCTACTACAGGTCCATTCATTGTGAACCTGACCTCCCAACAGGCCGTTACATCAGTCCCGATGCAATCCACCATTCTGAACACTCTTGTATCGTTTGTCCCAGTCACCCGTCTGGTTCAACCAATGGTCTCAAAGAATGTTACTATCAGTTCTTCGATCCCTCCAGTAATTGGCCAAGTTGTGTCACCAGCTGGGGGGTAGAATCTGAGTGTTCCTATGGTGTCAAGCACCACCAATGTGAGTATCTCAAAGGCTCACATGGTTGGCAAGAACCATCCTTCTTCTAGCATTATCCAAAACCCTGCTAGTCCTGCTGGATCAAGCAATGTCTAGTACCAACGGGTTCAAAATCTCGTTGGTCCATCTGGGTCAAGAAATTTGCAGTATAAACAACCTTATGAGGCTCAATTTCAGTACCAAACTCCTTACGTTACTTATGGTTCTCAAGTAATGGTCAATCCGCCTTATGTCCTTTATTCTGGGCAATACGTTCAACAAAAGAAGATCCTCAAACCCATGTGATGACATATCACCTCTGGTGCTCTTCGAATACTTATGTTGATGATTCTATTTGTATTTGTGATTTCCAATGAACCCGCACATGTGTTGCAGCCAAGTGGTACATCGAGCTTCGTCGAAGTACTTACCATGGCTTCAATTCTTTAGCCATGGATTTCCTTACGCATTTCTAGTTGTCGGTTTGCTATGAAACTAACACCTATTTTCTCACATGGCTTAAGCAAGATACTGCGACACACATTTTTGATCACATCCATGAATGGAGACGTAGACATCACCTGATCAAATTTGATATTGTTGACCAGTTGCTCACTGAATGGTTTACCAAGTCATTAGTCACTCCAATTGCTTGCGATATAGCTATGGGTGGATGCGTTACTGAAGAAGAAGTCATTACTCGTGCCCAATACTTAAATCTCATTTATTCTCAGTCTGGCACTTTGTATGAGTTATTACCCAATGCTCTACAGCGATCTCTCATTCCCACGACACCGAAGTCACAGGCTACACCTCATGTTGATGGAGTAATTGGTTCAGTGTCCCAAACCCTTGCTAAATCTTCTTCCAAATAGAAGTTTGTCTCAAACACTACTTCCAATAGTTCCTCCCATAATCCATCTGGCCCTGGTAAAACCTCAAAGGTCCATGTTTTCCAATCTACCACAGTGGACAAATCCTCGAAAGGTAAGAAGAAAGGCAAAGGCAAGGGTAAATTCGATGCCCCAAAATAGGGTCCTCCTAAGTCATCTACTGGTGATTCTTCATAATGGAAGCCTATGCATCTATGCCTCATTTGTGAGGAGGATCACTATACTAAGTATTGTCCTCGACGGTCTGAATTTACTCATTTTCTCAAAGGGACGCCAGCTGTCATGAAAGAGTCGTTTCCATCTCAATAGACTCAAATGGTATACCTACCTCAATCATCTGCTTCCTCAAGATTTCAAGTGTTCATGATGAGTGTGCCTATTAATGTGGCTACTAGATCAAAATATTACCAAACTCCTACCCCGATGGCCGGGAAAGAGAAAGAGGACACCCCTTCTTCTTCTACCCCAAGTTCTAGCCCTCTTCATACCGAGCACCCTAACCTTGATTCCGCTATTCAACCACCCTCTTGAGGTGTGCTAAGTAAATCCTTGAACAATCCCAATGCTCGAGCCACTTAGCACTATAATATTGTTGAGGATTTGGCTCAGGTACCATCAGCTATATCGGCTCTCGAGGTACTACAAAGTTGTCTGTCTCGGCGGAAATCCTTGCTGTCAGATATTAAGGGTATTGATCCCACCGATTCCAATTTGATATGTTTTGATCTAGAGAACCACATTCCAAGCCTACCTCATCAGATTACCTTCCTCATTCAGGTAATCATCAATGAGAAAATCATTCATAGGACTGTCATCGATGAAGGTGCTTCTACTTGCATCATGCCAATCAACTGTTGGAAGGCAATTGGTTATCCTACCTTGAACCAATCCCCAAACACTTTGGAAGCTTTTGACGGGTGCGATTTGTGACCCTTCAGTGTCTTACCTAACCTTGCCATTACTTTGGAGGGCAAGATAGCACAAGCCAAGGTAGATATTGTTGATGCTAATCTCAATTATAATATTTTACTTGGACGAAGATGGACCCATGCCATGCATGCTATAGCCTCCTCCCTATTCCACGTGATTCATTTTCCCCATCAAGGGAGGATCATCACTGTCGACCAGTTGTCCTTATTTTCCTCTTCCTCATTGGATGGAAATGTTTCGTATTTCAAGCACTAGTGCTCCTTACAAGCATGTGGGGCCAGGTCTTTTTAAATACTTTTCCTTGATGGGAATTTTTCTGCTCCCACCTCCTCATGTTGCCTCTGTCAACATGATCTTGGTCAAATCTAATCCTTGGGTCATACCTTCACCAGATCTTGTTGATACCTGGAGCGAGGTTATGCCACTTAGTCCTGCCGAAACCAATTATGTGGAAATTGTTTTAGCCTCAAGTTATGTTTCCTCTGATTCCCCTGTTTCGAGGAATTCTCTTAATATGTATTCTCAATCCCCATGGCTTGGTGCTTCAGAATCTCCTGATCCCTTAGCCGAGACTTTTCTTGCTGACAAAAGTATCATGGAAGTAATGTCTCTCAAGGAACCACCTTGGAATGATATCCATCATCTTTCCTCATTCCTGCCTCACCTAACGGTCATGTCTACCTGTCTTGAGGAGTTCTCTTCTCAGTTTCCTTCCCTCCCGCTTCCAACACCGATCCTGACTCATGAAGTATGATCGGAAAGAAATTTGGGTAATATTACCCAAATGATGCCAATTGATATTTCTATCAAACCTGGTATCGTTGAACATATCCATATTGGGGTAACTTGTTCTCCATATGATATCAAGATCTATTCTTGTCTATTTAGAGAATTTCATGATGTGTTCGCATGGTCATATGAAGAAATTCCTAGGATTGATCCTAGCATCGTTGTGCATGAAATCCCAACTTAACCTCACGCGAATCCCATTCGCCATTGGCTCCACCCACTGCACCCTACGAAACTGGCCGCTATCAAGGGTGAAGTTGAAAAACTTCTCAAAGCTGGATTCATTTATTTGATCCCCCTTACAGATTGGGTATCAAATATTGTCTCGGTGACAAAGAAAAAAGGCACAATCTGCGTTTGGATTGATTATCGTGATCTAAACCATGTCTGTCCTAAGGATAACTATCGTACTCCCTTCACTGATCAGATCATTGATGAATGTGTTGGGAGCGAAATGTTTTCCTTTATGGATGATTCTTCTAGTTACAACCAGATTAACATTGTGTCATCTGATCAAGAAAAGACAGCTTTTATCTATCTGTGGGGTAGTTTCACATACAAAAAGCTCCCTATCGGCCTTAAAAATGTTGGGGCTACATTTTAGAGAGCAATGTCTTATGTGTTTCACAATATTCATAACATCATTCAACCTTACTTGGATGACCTTCCCGCTCATTCTCGTAAGTGTCAAGATCACCCTGACCATCTTCAACAAAATTTTCTTCGCTGTAGACACTACAACATTCGGTTAAACCCAAATAAATGTGTTTTCTATGTAGAATCTAGATGACTCCTTGGCTTTATCATTTCCAAGGACAGTATCCACCTTGATCCACTTAAAGTCGAGGCCATTGTAAAATTTACCCTCTCCATATTCATTACACCAACTCCAGAGCCCAAAAATCTTTTGATGACCTCAAGGTTGTCCTCGTAAATGCTCCTTTGTTGCATCCCCTGGCTTATCATCGCGATTATTTCCTTTACCTAGCTACAGCCCCTAGCACCATTGTTATGGTATTGGTACAAGAAGATGACGAAGGCATTGAACATGTTATCTACTACCTTAATCGTAATCTCCTCGACACCAAAACACATTATGCCCATGTCGAGAAGTTGGCTTTGGCTATCATACAGGCTATTCATCGCTTTTGGCACTACATTCTCTTACGCACTACTACTGTGATTTATGAATGCAACCCCATGACCTACATCCTGACTCGTTAGTTGCTGGGGGAAAAGTATTGTAAATGGATTTTCATCCTGTAATAATTCGATTTGGTGTTTACCACTACCAAATCTAAGAAGTCACTAGTTTTTGACGACTTAATTTGCTCCCCTCCTTTTATGTCTCTCCCCACTAGTGTAGATGAACAGCTTCCAGAAGAGAGTCTTTTTAGGATTAGCACCCTTGACTTGTGGTACGATGATATCATCATGTATCTCCAAACATGCACGTTCTGGTCCACATTGACTAAGGATGATCACCGACGGATTCAGCATCACTCCCAACCCTACCGTATTATTGGCGATATTTTATACCATGTCGATGTCGATTCAATTCTTCGCTGATGTCTTACTCTTGAGGAGGCTGAGAGAGTTATCAATGACTGCCATTATGGGGCATGTGGTGGTCATATGTCTTGTTATGCTACAGCTCAAAAAATCCTTCGCATTGGTTATTTCTGGCCGTCCATTTTCAAGGACTGCATCCTTGTTGTTCGCAAGTGCCATGAATGCCAAATTTACCAATGCAAGATGTGCGCCCCACCCGCTCACCTACACCCCATCATTACCATTGGTCCTTTTTCCAAATGGGGCATTGACTATATGACATGTAACCCTCGTTCGGCTGGGGGGCATGGTTATATTATCGTTGTTGTGGATTATTTCACCAAATGGGCCGAAGCGATGCCTACATACTATGTAGATGGTAAAACAACTGCTCAATTTCTTTTCAATCACATTATTTCCAGGTTCAACATACCTCAATCGATTGTCATAGACCATGGCTCCCATTTCCAAGATTACATGATGGCTAAGTTGACCTCTATGTTGGGTTTGCACCATAATGGCTCAACCCCATATTACCCTCAGGCCAACGGTCAAGTTGAATTTGTGAACAAATTTTTGGTCACAATGCTTCAGCCTACTATTGGGATGCACAAGTAAAATTGGCATCTCATGCCCTTTTCAACTCTGTGGGCTTACCGAACCTCAACCAAGAACACAACTGGTTTCACACCATTCCAGCTTGTCTACAGTCTGGAAGCACATTATCGATTGAATGCGAAATTACTTCACTCAAGCTAGCTGTCGAACTTCTCCCCCAAAAATCACCTCAGGAAGAGCGCCTCTTATATTTAGAATGCATGGATGAAACTTGTCGTCTCACTATTTTAGTCATCGAAGCACAAAATAAGTGAGTGAAGCACCATTTTGATCAGTCGATCTCCCCCTTGCGTTCTCTGAGAGTGATTTGGTTTTACTATAAAATCAAGATAATGATAAGCTGGGGGAAGGCAAGTTCGAACCCATGTGGCATGGGCCCTACTTTGTAAAACGTGTTTTGCAAAAAGGGACCTATAAGAAAATTGATTATGAAGGAAATCCTTTAGACAAGCCCCAAAATGGGCTTTATCTAAAAAATTACTATGCTTAGGTCATCTTGCATGGTCACTTGTGTACATTAGTGTGTCATTCATTTTTGTGCAATGTGGTTTGTTGTGTTATTTTTCAAGCAACTTTCTTGTTTACAATGTTCTCCCCACTTTGCAGATGTATGTGACTCCTCACATCGGTTTCACTGATGGTGCTTGTCATAGTACCTGGAATATATCCTCTGCAGCCTGGGCCATTTATGACCCTCACAGTGAATTGATTGATCTTCAAGGTATTTGTTTAGGTTGCACAACTAAAAACATTGTTGAATATAGTGTAGTCATCAAATTTTTGTCATAAGCCATTGCTCTTGACATTCGGGAATTGGTTGTCAACCTGGATTCACAGCTTGTTGTCCTTCAACTCAACAGGAAATATTCCTTCAAAAACGCTTAGATATTGAGAATGTATCAGTACGTATTCATCTACTGGAAAGGAATTTTGATTACATTACATATCACCATATTCCTAGATGCGTGAATACATTGACAGATGCATTAGCTAATTATGTGTTGGAGATACATTTACAAAACATGTGAAAAGCCAAAACAAATCATTTGTACCATAGTAAGCAAGAAAATATAGCATGCATATCTATTATAATATTATATATATATATATATATATATATATATATATATATAATATATATATATATATATATATATATATATATATATATATTTATATATATATTTTTATATTTATATATATTTATATATATATATATATATATATATAATATATATATATAATATATATATATATATATATATATTATATATATTATATATATATATATATATATATATAATATATATATAGTGATAATGTTTGATACATCAAAACCCCAAGAAATAATATGTGTGTTCAAATAAAATCGATGACACGCAAGCCTCATATATCCATGGCACATGAGCCTAAAAAATGTAAAATGTTGGACCTAGGAACTAATCAGCATGGTGATCGTGATAGCATGAAACTACTAGTGCAACATGAGTCAGCAATCGACGGATCCAGTCCGATACTCCCACCGTGTATCTTTGGTACCGGTGAGGGATGTCTCCCGCCCGAGCATACTCTAGGATACCACAAGTCAATCCCTCAAGGTTCCTCGCGACCTCCTCCTCATTATCACTCCCCTCCTGGTAAGGAGTGACATCAAACTGGTGAGTGTTTTGACTGGCTATTGGGGACATCCCGGCAAGATGCTTTGGTCCAACATATGCATTGATAAAACAAAAGTTATAAACACATATATATCAAAAACAACAAAAAATCACAAAATTAAAAATTGATCTTTTACCTTCATCGTCAAAATCCTCCCCATCTGGCAGTGGCATGTCCGAATCTCCGCGGAAGTTGGTACTGCTATATGGCCAGTCCTCCACGACGATTAGTTGTCGCCATAACCATGAAAATAAGGCGGGCCTGTAAGACATATGCTGGCCCCCAGTGATCCTAGGCATCAAACGACTCCAATGGACCATCTATGGGTCTCGTGGCATCGACGAATCTACCTCAGTCAACTGGTACTAGAACAACATCACCTGTTCCAAGAAAAAGGTCACTAGTATGGATCCGAAGAAAAATTGCTTCAAATTCCCCGCCTTCGCTTTTTTTAGCTAACGTTTTATGTTGATCTTCATGGCTTCCACCCAATTGATGATCGTCAGTGTTGTATAGTCAATGGCATATAGAAATTTTGACTTGTTAGTCTTGTTCACTGCTTGGGACCTCGCCACTCTATTGATAGTCAACAGTAGCATTCTTAGTGTCAAATCTCGCACAATGGCAATCTCAATCTTGCCACTCTTGGATTTGAGGGCTTCAGGGAAATGTTCAGCAAGTAGCATGGATATGCTTTCCCCAATCTGTCATGACCCATATAGGTTCATTGATTCCCCTGTTCGGGACAGTCCTGTGATGAAATATATGTCTGAAGTTTCTAAATCCATCTCCTGGTCACCAATGATGAATATTTCCCGATTTATGTCCCAGAGACTAATCATGTATCGAAGTAGCTTAGGTTGAGCCTGCATCCCTGGTGTGAGAAAGAACTTGAGGAGCCTACTGTTCCTCAAAGCATTTAGGCAATTTGGATCATCCAATGCCTAGGTGTCCACATCTTGGTGCTCACGTTCTTTCCAATCTACCATTTTCGACAATTTTTTCCTACAAAAACCATGTATTCAAGTCAATAATCATTTTAGGCCAATAAAATTTGGATTCAAACGGTGGTTTTGGGAGGAAAAAGGTTTTTTCCTTGTTCACGGTGCTAGCATGCCTTCTTTAAAAACTATTGCACCAATGGCGTGATTGGGCATTTTAATCACCCTCGATCAGCACGATTTCATGCCTAAAACTCACGCCAACCGAGAGTGAATTTTTTTTGCCAAAACCTCCCTCAAAAATCCAAAAAATGGATGAAAACAAGAATAAATAATATGGAAATGGAGCTTAGGTCCTTCGCCCTTACCTGCAACTGGTGGCTCAGCAAATGACCTCCCGGATCTCCTGCAATCTACTCTGGAAAAATTAGGGCAAAAGTGGGTGAAAAGTTTTTCACATCAAGGTAAAATGGTAAATGGTAAAAAATATTTACTTTTCCCTCATTTTATTTAGTTTTTCATGATATTTTAGGGTTTTTTAAGTATTTTGACCTATTTTTCCTCAAGAACTAGATAATGAACTTTACCCTTTTTGCGCAGCAATAAGTGATGGATGTTCGATGATGATGTTGAGTCACGTTTCAGCACTTTTCTCGACTCATAAAACTCAAATGAAAAGATTGCTGAGTATTTTTCCCTCTTGACTCGTAAAAGAGAATAAAATGGGGCGTTCACTTTCAAGCTCTTTTCCGACCCTTTAAACATGAAAATATAGCCGAGCCCTTGTCGTTTCAAACTCATTAATGGATGTGAAACATCATACACCTAGTATACGTTTACCAATTTTTCAGGCTAGGATGCACTATTTACGAAAAAGGTACTCCTTGACTGAAATGGTCAAGCGATTCTCTCAAGTATCGTTTTCTACCTTTTCAAGCTCAAGAGACACAAATGTATGAAAAGGGACCATGTGGAGTTTTTTTTTGTGTCTTTTTCAAACTCTATAAACATGAAAAAGAGACCGAGTTATACCTTTGTTAGACTCATTAAAGTCTTAAACGGCATTGGATTCGTCACCATGACACACATGAGCTTCTCCTTCCTAGGGCTCGTTAAACTTACTAAGTCGGATTCATTCGAAGGATGAACTTACAGTGCAATCATATGTTATCCCCTTCAATCTTGCAATTAAAAAATAATTGGGGTACTTTCCAGGAATGGTGGGGGAAATATTGGAAATCTAATCAGTTGTGTTGGTAGCTCACTCTTGAACATGACACTTTATGCTTCGTGTTGGGATTGGATATCCTCCTTTGTATCGTTGACCTTCCTAGGTTGGGCTATTCATTTTTTCCTTCCATTTGATCTCTACCACGTTATCATCACCACCGATCCTATGGATCCAAAAGCTTCCAAACTTCCAGTCATGTCATCGATATGTTCAAGAGTTGTCCTTCTGCAGTTGCACTTACCCCTGATTCTATGTATCATCTAAAATCATTTTGCATCCCTTTGTCTCGTGTTGATGATGTGGGATACATTATGGCCCTCCTTCGACATAGTCATTTGCTATCGAATTCAACTCATTATCCATGAAGTTGACTGAGAGACTCCCTTCCAGTACCTTAGAGCTTTCATGCCCTAATGGAAAGTTCTCTGCACTCGAATACAAGTTCACATCATTAGCTTTCGATTGAGTGATTTCCTGGGTGTTCGACTTCAGTTCCTTTATTCACATTCCTTGAATTATGTTGATAGTACCTTGAGGACCGTTGTCATTATTGGTGGTTTCTCTCGTGCTTGTTAACATTTTATATCATTGGCTAGTAATCAAGCGATTTTCTAGCATGTTCGATGTCAACACATCTATTCACATGTTAGAATTTGTACTTTGGTCGAGTCGTGTTGGAGCGCAAGATCTTGGGCTCAGATTACAAAAATCCAGGTTGCAAGGCAATGTGATATGATCATGTTGATATACATGTCTCTCTTAGAGGGATGACTACGACCATACCATGAGTTGTCATATGTGATCCTTCTCATTATTGGATGGCTGCGACCATACCTTGGTTTCGATATGATCCTCTTTATTGGATGGTTGCACCCATACTTGGATCCATTTGCATGATATTTTTCTGGATGGATGTGTCCATACCATGATTCATATATCATTTGATAGAGTTTTCAGTTATGTATATGTATTTGTACTTGCTTGCAGGTTTTCTGATGACAAACTCTGGTTCCCCGCATTGATTCATAAAGCATTCCATCCCTCACTCTAGTTTGGCCTTCACGCTTTATGGGGCATCTGTTACACAACATTTTGGGACTGCCCCTATACTCCCCATTCCTTTATCCCAAAAGACCTCTAGAGTGAACCCTACATGTTTTCCCTTCATGAAGGAACTCCCATTGTGTCCCTCTTCATTAGCATAACAATTCCCTTTTGCACCATTTCCCAAAAGTATTATGTTTTTCCCGGTTTACAAGACCGACGCTAATGACCTTTGTCCTCCTCACACCAATATCTAGGGATTAACATTGTCCCTAGTTCCAACTGGAGCGACTGAGCTTTGTTTAGCTACAACAATCCTCTTTTGGAAAGTTTTTTAAATAAGGAGCCAAAGCTTCTAGCTCTAGAAGCTTCGTAACGGAAATCTGGTAAATCGCTGAGTCGGATGGAGTCGAGGATGTCAATTTGGGATCATTTTCCCTATAAGGATGGAACTACCTCAAGAGATAATACCTTCTCCCATGAGAAGAGGAACCATCTCCCATGCATTCATGCTATATAAACCTCCATTTTTCCAAAGCACAAGGTAGTGTTAATGTTGGTGTGCGAGTGATAATTAAGTTTGGAGTAAACATCAAGCTATTCATAGTTGTAGCTGTCTAGATGTGTGTGAGGGAGAAGTGTGAATTTGGTTTAGTGTGAAGCCTAAAGGGAGGAGCCTTAAAACTATCATTGTTGAGGCCATCATGGAACCCTAACGAAAGTGTGTGGGAACCTGGTTTTGTTGGAGGAGAACAGCAATGTCAAGGCAATGGTTGTAATATCTTCTTGATTCAATATATATGCAACTATTGATTGATTTCCTACATAACGTGTCATCTCACATGTTCATGGCTTAATGTTTCTTGACTTGTTAAGTAGGTTGAATTATAATTTTTCTATTATCACGGTTGTTGTTTATTGTTGTTTACTTGTTTCAGGTGTTCGAAGAAGGAAACGGGAGATAGTTGGAGCGAGCAAGCAAGCTCATCACCAAACAGGATAAGCATACTAAGGGGTAGGCCATCTTAATTGGTTCTAACCTAAGGAAATCTTCCATAGAATGTCTTGTTAGTGGCTAGACCCACTATCGGCATAGAGGAATTGTTTGTGTCCACACTCATAATTTTACTTCACAGCAGTGTTAGTTCATCTCTCTCCATATGTTTCTTATAGCATGGCCTCCTTCTCCATCTCCTTTTTCATCATCTTTCCATAACATGATAGAGTACCTACATCTGCAATCCACTCATGACAAGAAAACATCAGTATGAGAAACCCCTAGTCTAAGATGGTGCATATTGATCTACTAACTAAGCCAGAACTAGGTGACGAGATGGGAAAGAGGCTCAGTAACTGTGCCATTACGCATCTCAAGTAGTCATGGGTGAATCTTGAACCTTGATACTGTGAAATGTGCAGTTCAGGTTGCACTGAGGAAGAAAAATACGCAATCTTGGAGCTTAGTGTGACAGGCTAAGGGGGTGGGCATTGGATTAGCCTATTGTGCAATTCTAGAGGATAGAGGATCCTGGGTGATTGTGCAATTTCATAGTTTAAGAGCTCAGGGCCGAGGCTTGGGCCTTGAGACTTCACAATGTGCAATACTGACTGGACAAGAGAGAGAGAGAGAGAGAAATTACGCGGTTTTTAGAGGCAGTGAGCTAGGTTGAAGGGATTTTTCACTGTTTCAGCCAATTGTGCAGTTCTAGGAGGGAAAGAAGGCATAGTGATTATGTAGTTCAAGAGCTCATGGTTTGAGCTTGATCTCATAGATTGCATAGTGTGTAGTTGGGGCCAAGCTGGACAGCTAGATTAAGCAATTCTGGGAGGAAAAGGTCGGGGTTGAGCACTGGAACTGCATAGTGCATAGTCCTAGGAAGTAGGAACTGTGAATTACGCAGTGTCAAGGGAGAAGGATGTAGCTAGAGGGTTGAAACTGCGCAGTGCATAGTTGAGGAATGTCAGATGAGGCTAGGTTGCTAGGAAATTTCCAAAAAATGGCTAAGTGTGGGACCAAAGAGACTGATGTAAATAGTGATATGACTTGATTGTGATCACACACTTGAAACAGTTTGATGACACAACAACATAGATCATCCAGAACATGTTACAACATATTTCCCTCAATGTGATGACTTCATGACAAGTGCAACACTAAAGGTACACTTTGCAACAACCGTGACAACACTTGTGCTACAATGCTTAAAACTTTGTTAATCAATGTGAATGATGTTTACATGGTTAGACCAACTCATTCACACAAATATAACCCCTTGAAACCCCCAAAACAATCATACATACATTGTGTGATAGCTAACATGTGAAAAGACAACAGTTACTGAAGTGTAAACGACTCCTATAATATGTGAATGAAAGTGAAAGTAACACATGCCATAGCGAGGATAAAATGAAAATGAAAATGATTAGAGTGAAAGAAAGAAAAAGCGGTAGCTAAAAACATGAAAAATACACTCGTGAAAACAAAGGTGTTCAGAAGCGATAGTTTTCAAAAGTCACCGAAATGGAAGTACAAACGCAACTAGAATGTGAGAAACTATCATTGTCAGTGCACACTGACTGTCAACATGGATTGGACATGCACTTGTCATAGACTAAGCATGTGTGACCAAGTGACTTCGACGCTTCCATTCCAATAAGGGAGCTCAGAAACATCAGCTGATTGGAGGTTGTTTGTCTCAGTGACAACAAAAACATGCCACATAATCATGTCACTTTTATATTCCATAGATTTCACGTCAGGCCTATAAGGGGAGTCACGTGAACTATAGTCCACTACTCTACTCTTGATCCCTAACCTATTTCTTGCAAACATACCATGTTAGATAAACCAAATAGATGACACAATCAAAATTACACCTCAATGTATCTTAGAGGAGGCTATCACATCTGCACATGTCAGTCCATATTAGTATGACACAATATCACAAATATTTCGACTCATACCTTAATATCATAACCATAACCATCTTCACAGGTTGATCCAGATTAGCACAATACATATAACATCGAGATCTTAAATGAAATTACCATAAGCATCATGTGTATGACCACAATGCATATGACAAAAATTTAAATACCATGCTTGACTATCTGATGCATGTGCATATGACCACACTGATTAACTAACATCTATCATGCATGTAACCACAACAACAATAGAATTAAATGCATGCATACAACAACTAATAACCATCATACCTTAAGGTCTAGTGTCGCAACCTCACTTTGATAATTTACATCTCCTGCTCCATTTCAGCCAACTATCAACATGATGATGACACAATAGGCATAATGACCACCACGATACATGTATGACCTACTATGCATGCATAGCCATATACATTTAGCCCATCCAGTACAAGTGTTTGAACCTGGAAGCTGTGGTATCAAATATCACCTTGTGGTATCAGGTATCACCAAAAAAGAATGAAACCCACTTTGATACCACCCTGTAATGCCCCTTCCCACATTTACCCAATTTCACAAGTCTGCTAAGGTAAACATGAGATGAGTGACATTATGACATGGCATGACCTCCCAGTTCCAATTAAGGAAGTGGGGCCTAAAAATTTGACCTCAAACTGACATCCTACAGGGACTACAGATCACCCAGGAGCTGAAGAAACACCCCAAGTGGTCAATCCCTAAGCTTAAATGTTGTTTCACTAACCTAGACCCACAACTGCACCCTTGATACTTCTTCCATGCAGTTATGAGGCTATAATCACACTCACAGTTTTGCCTCCATGCGGTTATGGCCTATAATCCTCAGTTATGAGCATATGATCCCAAGATTTTTTCCACCTTTTTAGGCTAGCATCCATACTACTACCCAAAATTTCCTTAGAGTTTCTCGAATCATTATTGACATGATGATAAAGCTAAAAATTCAATCTTGAATCAAGAACTTGACCTAGACTTCCTAGAACACACTTGATATTTTGTCAAACACATGGAAAACATGTAAGGTATAGGTCATGAATGCATATATGATCATAAACTAAGAGTATTCATATGATAATCACAGAGAAGGCTCTAAATTATCTCTAGCTAGGTGCAATAACACATATTAGTCTATACATTCATCAACCATATGATAAATAAGTAAATCACGACAAGAGCTATAGATAACATACATCATATAACCAAGAAATAACTAGCATAAAAACCATGGAAGCTCAGCCATAATATCACCAACATAATCACTACAAGTATACATGAATCACAGTAGAATAATAGCTCTTATTAATATATGAAAATACCAATCAAGTCAAGGACTTCCACATACCACTCGACCATAGATTGTGTTGAACCAAATCTCTCTTTAAGTTAATCACCCTTGTGCCATATTCCAAGCATGAATGTGGGATCTCACTGATTAAACCAAAAAAAAACAAAACCAAGGCTTCCAGAGGCCAAATCACCTCAATTGTCAACCACAGTGATTCTATCTCTATGGTTGGACATCACTAACATCAACCATATCGGTCTCTACCCAAGACGTCTAAGGCTCCAGGAACTAGTAACTCAACCCACAACCTTCGAGGGCTGCAAAGAATTTGTCTAACATGGCTCCAGGGACTAGTAACTCAACTCACCAAGGGCTCCAGCGAGTTTTTCCCAACCTAGGCTTTAGGACTAGTTACTCAACCCAATTTATTCTAGGGCTTCCAAAGTGTTTGTTCCAACCCATAGTCATAAGGAACATGAGCAAAAATTAGAAAGCAATCAAGTCAAAAAACCCACAACACCATGTTTATCCAATAAATGGAAATACAAGGATAAAACTACAGTCAGTGTAGGGAAATATCCATGCTAGTGACAACACATAACCAGAAAATCATATGCATATACCATGCATCCAAAAATCAGCAAGGATATCACACATGCAACATCTTACCTTCAAATAAATCTAGTTGTAGTTGTTGATCCAATTATTTCCTTGCACTTTTTTTCTTTCCTTTTCCCTCTTTCTCTAAATCCAAGTGAATACTAGAGTGCTCCAAGAATGATCTAGGTGTGCAAGAGTATGAGAGAATGAGAAAATGAAATGAGAGCTCCAAAAATAAATTGACTAAAGGTTGTGATCTTCATAAGCCTTTTTATCATTGAGACCTCAATTTTCTTCACTTTCCTTTATTTTTCCTTCAATTTCCCTCTCGTGCAAATTTGTGTCTCTTCACCTTCCTTTCCTCCTATTTTCCTTTATGTTCATAAAGAAAATGCCAATTATTGTCATTTATCCTTTGCTAATTTTCATAGCCATTAATTAATCACAAGTGATACCCATCATTGTGTTTTTCCCAACATTCAACTTGGAATGCGTCCCATGACCTTGGTCTTATATTTTTTTACATGGAAAATCAACCAAGGGTTGTTACAGTTTAGTAGGAAGCAACACTTAGTGGCACTTCAATCAATAGATGTCGAGTACATGGTTGTGAGTCTAGTGAGCTATGAGGCCATGTGGATTTGAGAGACGCTCATGTGATTATTTGGCCTTGATATGGGGCCTACATTGATCCACTATGATAACCAAATTTGTATCAAGATCTTGGGAAACCTTGTGCTTCATGGAAGGTCCAAGCATATAGAGATCATATACCACTTCATGAAGAGACAGGGTCCAAATAGGTGACGTGATATTGTAGTACATATATACACAAGAGCAAGTGGAAAATATTCTCACCAAGCCTTTAGTGAAGGGGAAGTTTTTTTTTTCTATAGGGACAAGCTAGGGGTCGTGGAGCATCCCTTCCTTGCTAGGAGGGAGTATTAATGTTTGTAGCTTCGGAAGGTCTTCTTTATAGGCTAGTGTCTTACATGCAAGAGAAGAAGTCCTCTTTAGGTGATTATTCGATAGTAGTAATAAATATGGTCTCCTTTCTAAGTTTTAACTTAGGAAAGGTACACTAATTAATTATTTGATTAATGTAGACTTTAGGGTAATGTTTTTCTCAGAATAAATAAATGATTATTTATGTAGATATAATCTCCATTATTGATAAAATAAAGCTAGGATTTAATCCCAACCCTTAATCACTTTGGAGATTATGGATTTGACCTATGGAGAATTGTAAAAGTAGGCTAAGGGAGAGGACGAAGACGCAACACAAGTGAGAGATAAATTGAAAAAGAGATTTCTAAATAATTTTCAAGAGTAATATTATATATTTTTAAATTCTGCTCCAAATTGTTGAGTTAAAGGTGCCAAATTATTTTATGTTCGTAGTTTTTAGAAATTAATTTAGTATGTAGAGAAACTTTCTAAGGGTAAAAACTGCATGATATAATAAATTTCTTATTGGCAAGTAAAAATTAATAGTTAATGGTATACTTCCCAAGTGAAAAAAATTGTTGAGTTAAAGGTGCCAAATTATTTTATGTTTGTAGTTTTTAGAAATTAATTTAGTATGTAAACAAACTTTCTAAGGGTAAAAACTGCATGAGATAATAAATTTCTTATTGGCAAGTAAAAATTAATACTTAATGCTACGCTTCCCAAGTGGAAAAAAACGTCTTTTTTGTTGGAACCAAACCCTCCTTATAGCTTTGCACCATTGCAAATATGATGCAAATATCCACATTTAGTTTAAAATGTATGACAAAAGCAATGTGACATGCTGAGTATATGGCCTAAACTACATGCTCAACCTTTTAGGATAATACACATACCATGTTGCCCCTATTTTCTTGAGAAACAACGATTCTTATATTTCACAAAATAAATGAATTAAATGACAAAATCAATGTAATACATGCACACATGAAGAGAGGTTCCATGATGCCTGAGCCTTGAGCATAATTGTAGTACTGCAAAATTTAAAATCATTCATAGAAAGGATAAGTTCTATGAGCATATGAATTCGATAATCATCCATCTCTTTAACAACAATATTTTCGTTCCAATCATCATTGAAACATAAATCCGATGATCAAAGCTCCCATGAACCTATGAATTTAGTAAGCATTTATCTCACCGACAAAAATATTTTCAATCCAACCATCATTGAAACATAACACAACACATCAAAAATTTTCCTGGACAAAAACTTTGCATTGGTTCCCATAAATCTATTGAAAAGAAATGAAATTAATTAATTAATAAAATAAAATCTGGTATTAATGTACAATAAAATTAGAAAACATAAAATTTCAAATAGAAATGCACGCATTATAATCTAAATCAATGAAGGATTTAACCATATAAAAGAAAAGTATAAACTCTTTTAAGTGAAACATTCACTGTAAAAAAAGCATAACTTTATAACTTTGTGTTGTAACCTTGGTCTCATGGGTTAAGTTGTGGTCTAATGACCTAGATGATCCAGGGTTCAAACCTAGTTAGTTGACCTATTCTATCCACATCCTAGGGGGATTATCAATAATTTATCCCAAGCAAACAAATAAGATTTAATATAATTAAAAAGGAAAGTGAGGACAATCCATTGAACTTAGTAAATAGGTTTAGGGCAATTATGCTCTCATATTCTTACTATTATTGTTTAAGGTAACTACCTGCAAAGGACCATAATCCAAAACAATAATGTTCTAAAAGTTATATATTTTGGATAAGATTTCTAAGAAAACATAAATTTTGCAAAACATTACAAAGGATAAAGGGAGAGTGGTTACTCCTTGTACTTCTTAGAATATGTTGGGTCCATGTTTTATACTTCTTAGAATATGTTGGGTCCATGTTTTAGTCATCTAAATGTTTCTAGGGCTATTAAGGGTTAGTGATGTGCTAAAGTCCCATAAATGTGGTTATAGAATTCTTCTTTTGGGGAGGGACTACATTAACAAGTAGGTTCCAAATTGTAAATGTGCACGAAAACTAATCCTACTTGATAGCAATGTGGTGTTGAAGATCATGGACGTCCTTGTTGGCTTACACAGGGCAAACCAAAGTTCACAGAAAAGTAGCCAACAAAACCCCTTAGACATTGGCCCTTTCAACATCACCTATGAGTAGGTGAAGTCTTACCCAAGGCATCTATGAGGGACTATAATAACTTGGACAATTCTACGATGATGAAGGAGACATGGATCCTACACTATCACTATTATATTCAACATATTGTTATTTCTTATTATCCATGAAATAAATTGATGTATACCCCTATTCTATGCAGTAAACCCATTATACATGAATATTTAATAAAAACATAACATAGAAACAAACAATTCTTCACATAATGTGAAAGCACAGAAAATACGTCAAAATGGGTCCTTTTATTTTTACTGCAAATTTTTCATTACAATCCTAATTGTCGCAGCTCACCATCCTAATAAATTAATTCCTTACAATGTAGACATAAAACTAAGTATGCACCATAGACCAACCTAAAACATTCTAGAAACATATTCTAAAAGTTTCCTTCAAGGATATTTTCTACATCACAACTTTATCTATTTATAGTTTTACATTTAGGCACAAGTCGACCCAAAATCCCCTTTTTACTATGAGCAATACATATTTCCATTGGAAAAAACTTACAACCTAAGCCTAATGACTTTCCTTATTCTTTGTATTCCCGCATGTTGACCTTCCTAGACAATGCTTCTCTACACAAATCCCAAAACTTGTACCCAAAAATGTTGCTCGAGCAAGCCCCACCACTTACATGTACCTCGTCCCTGCACCACTCAGTATTTCCATCGCAATAAACCTTTGAAAAGTATGTCTCATTGTATCGACCTTTGAGTTAACTTCTTCTGCCCCAATTAAAATTCAGTGCGCTACTTCTACTGTGAAAATAGATTTTGCTTTTCTTCCTTTTGGCACTTACCATCAAAGTTGTAATTATTGGGTATTCCATTCCCAAACCTTAAGATAAGCTATCCAAAATACCCTTTCTTAATTTAGGTTCTATGCGCAAATTTACAAGTTTCAAACCATATTTAGTTAATTTTTTAAAACATTCTTGGCCCTAAACCACTATGCCTAAATTCTTAAAAAAACTTTACATGTCACCTTTCAAATGAAGCACAATGTGTAGGGTTGATTCCTTCTTAATTTTGTAATCAACCAAGGTTTGATCATCCTCAAGTTTCTTACCAGTATAAATAAGCCTTTGTTGGTCAGGGGGTTGAATAAAATCAAGAGATTTTAAAAATGCAACACCCACATGAACTCTTAGAATTGTTGTGACGCTTGACTTCCTCGATGGTACATAGACTCTGGGCATTGACCATAGAATGTATCAGTTAGAGCTAATATCATTTTTGGACTTCTTGCATACTACATGGGGTTTAAGAATACCCTCAGCATCTTAGTTTTGGACTTCTTTAATGCTCTTCTCCTAGTGGTTGTTATTTGAGCTTCTAACCGGTTTCTAACTCTCAACTCTGATTTTTTACCACTTTGGCTTTCTTACGTCACTCTATGCTCTCAATCTACCTTAGTGATCTAGGTGGATCTAGAGACACACACAAGACAAAGAGGGCTTATGGAAGCTCGAAAATCAAAGTGATCAAAATGCTTTCGAACCAGGACCAAAGTGTAGATCTCGTCGTCCCGATCACAACGGTGTGAATGGTTCATCAATCTGAGCTTGTATGAGGGAGAACGAATCAGTCAAAGTTTTGGTCAAAGTTGGGTTGTGGGCTAGGTTTAAGTGTCCTACAATTTGACCAACCCTGGGGCATGAAACCTAGCTCCTGAAAATGGTTGAAATTGTGGCCTCGTTAAATTGCCCAATATCCCTTATTTTCTAAAAATTTGAAAATCACCCCTATTTTAATGAAAAAAATCAAAAAAATATATTTTTGGGGTGGCGGGCCACCAACCCCACCACCCCCCCAACCAACATATAAAATTTTAATTGCCCGACGGGCCATGACCCCCGTCGGCCCCCCAACCTCCTGCAACCACATAACAGAATTTTAATTTAATATGCCTCAGCGGCCATTACCTTGTCGAGCCCTCCACCCTCCAACTGAACCATAACACATTAAATATGTTATAATGGGTGGGCAGGCCACCTCCGATGAACCCGGACCACACCCCAACACCACCACCGTGATTTAATGCAAAGGTTACAAATGCTGGCAGGTATCGAGCCCATGCCAACCACGTGGGCTGGACCGCCACCATGTGGCAACCCCATGTCAAACAAACCATGCCAAAACATTAAATGCGCCAACAACAATTCCATTTAATACATGCTACAGAGGTTATGGGGGGGCGCCCAATGCGAACCCGACCCCCGAAACGACCATATGCAGTTTTTAAAAACTATGATGTGTTAAAAAGGGAGGGGTGGGGATTGACCACCCGACCCCTCCTCAACTAATTTCTACTATTTCCATTTCACCAAATGAAGTTTGGTTGACAACTCCACCCAAAAACTTATATAGAAACCTCATTTGTCAGTGCATAAAGAAGCATGGAGAAACCAGGGGCATGCACATGGATCAAGGATTTTTTTAATTAATTTTCAATGTAGGGTGGAACCATGAACCTGAGAAAAACACAGGTAGAACCATGATTGGGCAAAATTCTCACGAGGGTGAAATTTTTGCAGTGTCCTAATTGGACAAACTTTATGTCGATCCTACACATCTCGACGACACGAATCTGATGGCACAGTAAAAATTTTGATCTAAGCAACAGATTTGTAGAGGCCCTAGAGGAGGGAATCTCTGAGGAATCTAGGGGGAATCTAAAGGATTCCTTAAGCCCCAAAATTCCACTTTCTCAGAATTCATAATTTTGACAGTCGATTTTGCACTATTCGACACCACAAATCTGATGGTGTATTCAGATTTTCCATTTTCTCATTTCATTTTTCAGCCACTTTTCTAAGTGGAGTGCATGTGTCAGCATTCATGTGTGAGAAGTCGTTTTCCATGTGATTCGACGTTGTGATATCCATGGTACAAACATCTTCAGCAGTTTTACATCCTCTTCTTTAGATGGCCCCAAGTTGTGAGGTATATGCAGTGCGTTCATGTACTTATTTTTTCTATGCATTGTGCTGCACAGATCCCTGTTTGATGTTTGATGTGGGATCTTGTTTTCTTACTTGTTTCATGATTTCTGTCTGATGTGATGCAGAATCACTTGTGAGATGTACTTGTTTTCATGATTTGTCATGTTTTATTTGAGATCCCTCTGTCATTATGTTGATGGGATACTCATGTGTTGCCATGTATAATTTCATTGAAATCCCTTTATGCCATGTTGGTAGGATGCTCATTATCATCATGCATGAGTTTATGTCATACTGATAGGAGTCCTTTTTTACTAAGATTTCCTGTAGCGAAACATCTCTTGGAGCCACTTCTGTGTGAGGGAATTTTCTTTGTATGATAGCGACATCACCTCTTATGTACATCATCACTATTGACAGCACTTAATGTAGTAGTCTACACCATCTTGACATTGGGGCCTGGAGACGTAGTCCCTCCTGGACGAACTCTGTTACCAATGGCTTATGTTTTCATGTGTTGATGAATGTCATGTTCCTCTTCTTTATAACATGCAGATGTAGTCACTTATGTTCTTTTTGTTGGGTTCCTATATGAATAGGAGTCATAATTTTGATTGACTAAGGTTAAGCCTTGTAATATTGTACATACCTTTGCTTTTTGTAAATGTTTTCCATATTAAAGAAAATTAAGAAATGTAAAGAGGGTATGTCCTAAAAGAATAATCAAAGGACAAAAAAGAATGAGAAAAGTAAAAAAAAAATGAAAATATATGAACCCCAAAAGACAAAAAGAGACCATGAAAGTGTGCAAGTCAAAATGCACTACTATTTACTTTTTATGCACAATAAATGATTGTGTGCAGCTTGTTACTTGTGCCACAAATCCATGATAGTCAAAATGTTTAAACTTGACTATTTCATACTTAGAATTTTATGTTTATAGGTAATGAATAAATCTGACCAAACAGTGTAATCTTGGGAAGTCATTAGATAGGTAGAGTGAATAAAAGGAGCTCATCAGTTTAATATGAGCCCTTGGAGGATATAAGGTTAGACTTAGATAGTTTATTTTGTAAAGAAAAGAAAAAGATTGATAAGGGTTTGCTAGCCTAAATGCACCCAAATAAAGTAAAGAAAAACTGGTAGGATGATTAAGTGGGTAAGTAGTAGAGAGGTTGCAGAAATATCGTGTCATTTGATACAAAAAAGAACTTATGTCATTATTTCAAATGCATCATTTAAATATGCATAAGTGATAAACAAAACAATAGCAATGGTTCACAATGTGGCTCACAACTTCCCTTCCATAATAAAAATATTAATACCTATAGTTTTTAAGTCAAAAAGGCTCATAGCATTTCTCTGACTTTTGGTGGGACCGGACCCTCAGCTTGATGACTTAAGAAGGAAAGGTGTTAAATTCCATCATAATTCATTCACCCCCCTCACAAAACCCCTTTTCCTAAGGTTAAGTTCTCTTGCCTACGAAAACCCCTTCATAAACTTGTTTTATGTACAAAAACCCACCAAATACATTTATCCTAAAGTACTAGGTATATGGAAAACACAACATTTCATGTACTTAAGCACAATACCCCTTCCACTCATTTCACTTCATATTAACTTTTTAATTAAATATATAAAATTCCCGATAAACCCATTATCTCGTATATATTTAACTTCTTTATATAAATTAATCCCACCCCTTAGTTTATCTATAAACTATATTACTACCCCTTATCTAAAACATTAAAACCTCACCCTCAGTCCCTAGTCCCTCATTATAATCTAGCCCGATCCCCCAAACCTATATTAGTCCTTAAACTAATCCCGAAACCACCGCAATTAAATCCCCGGGCCCCTGATAAGTCCCATCATTCACCCCCACGCAACTCCCATCTCCCGATCACCGTTGATTGTCCCTCCACCTCCAACGCCTCACAAGCATATCGAGCTGACGCAACGTCTGCCCTTTACCGACCCGATAAGTCGGTTTTCCCCCTGGCACTCGACGCTACGCATCAAGCGCTGAATGGAATCAGGTGACCCCTCTCGAATACCGCCTGCACCACAAATGTGGTGCAATGGCCCTCCCAAACCACTGCCCCTTTTCAACCAAAAACTGTCATTGTTCATCAATTAATGAAACCCACCAAAATTAACCATCTTTTCTATAAAAGTCTGTTTACCCCTCTTTTTACTCTTTTCACGCATTTTGCCTTTAAGAACTTAGAAAGTCATTGTGACCCCTACTAACAACCAAATTGCTCACAAACCTTTTTCGTTGCTCCTCAGATGCTACAGAGAGTCCATCTCATTCATCAGTCTGTACCAATACCATACAAACCTCTACAACCGCCTTCAACCACCATTTACAGTCAGTTCCGCCCTGTTCCATGTATTTAACCGTGGAATTCCAACTCCATTATCAAATTCAGAGTCAATTCACCCTCGTGACACTGTTAGTTAAGTAAAAAAGATCATATTTACTTAAATATTAACATTGTGAGCCATAAACAACTGTAGAACCTCCATTGCCCTAAAAACTCTAAATTACCCCCCCACACTCAAATCCACAAGAACTGAGTATGGCTACCCCAATTGCTATGGATGTAAGGCCCATCACTACACCTCATTTAGACCTAGACCACCTTCCTTTGGCAAATAAAGATATCCAAATAAAAGATACCATTGTCCTAGAACCCCTGCTCAAAGTACATTGCCAAAGTAGGGACAAGTTCTTGAACCATGATGATGAAATTAGCCTTTTGGAGTCAAATTTTCCCAAGAACCAGTTCCCCCAAGTCCACATTTTTCCTGAAATTGTGCATATGTGATATGCTTGCTATGTCCCCAGTCACAGAACTATCATGTCTCATGACCAAAAGGTCCTTTTCACCATCATTACTGAGTCTATAAATTAAATGCTACAACTCCAATGAATACCAAGCCTAACCCCACTCTCAATTGGAGACTTTTTTTACTTGTATCCCAAACTTAGCTCTGCAAAGTTGGCCCAACTATTCCAAACCTTCATCAAAGAAGAGAAACACACCCCTAAGGACTCGCCTCCATATGTATTAGTCATTTTCTCTTCATGGGGCCAAAATATTGTGGCCATGATATCTTCTGTTTTGGGTTACTCCACCAGTGAGTACATTGATGAAATAACCATTGCCTTCATGTCCATCTACACTCCAGGGTAGCCTCATGCTGTCATTTATGACTATGCCCAATTTATAGCTGATAGGATGCATGAGCAATTCCTTAGAATGAACAATGAAAGGGTTTTTAAAGTACTGCTCAGTTTTATACCATGTGTTCTTATATTATCAATCAAAGAAGTTCCCATTCACCCTTCAAAAGCTTGACACCAAGGGTCAGCCCAGGTCAGTCATTTTTTGGACCCCATTGATCCACCAATACTAGTCTCCATACTCTTACTCGATTTAACTGATTTATTTGTACATCTAATCATGGCAATGTTGATTGGAAGCCCTCCTCCTAGAAGTAGTCCAGAAATAAAGAGAGCCCTTCAATTGTCTAAGCAGACCAAAGTTGGTGACTGGTACCTTTACCATAACCATACAAAAGTCAGGATTTATGGTTGCATTCTTGCACCATATAAGTTGCCAAGATACCTCCCCGTGAGGTTGTTTGCCCTAGAATACTATAGGAAAATTATCAATGCAGATCAAGTAAACTTCTTCAATGCCAAGAAGAAGGCTTATTTCAAGATAAAAGACTAACTAGGCCCCTTCATATGCAACTCTAGAGAGGTTGGAAAAGAGGCAAATTTTATATTACAGAATATGAAGTTCCAAAGGAGTTTTTCCTGGAGATATGACCCATTGGAATTCATCATAAAGAAGAGATAAAAGGTCAAGCTAGGACCTTTCATCCACCATCCCATACTTGAAATAGAAGCATATGCAAATCGAACAGAATGGGTGGAGGGTACCCTAGTAGACCAAGACAATACCAGAGTAGACGTAGAGAATGAACTAATTGATTTAGAAAAGCAACTTGATGACAGCTCTTTTCTACAGGTACCAGAAGAACCAGAGACTACTATGAGCACCCCTCCATTCATGCAGACTCCTCAGAATGAGGAGAAGATCCAAAAAAGAAACAGAGAAGGGGCTTCCACTTCACGAATGGCCACCTCTGATTTATAGCAGGAATCGAACAAGAGACAAAGGCTAAATCCAACCTCTGAGAAAGAATATACTGAAGACTCAGTTGAGCTCACAAATACAGGAGTAAAAAGAAGTAGGCCTACCACTCCATCTAGAGGCATGCAAGAGCCTTCCACATCACAAACTCAGATATTGGAAAGGCAGCTCAGTGTTGAAGTATCTTCCTTCATAATGCCTTCTGACAAAGACAAAGATATCAAGGAAAGATATAAAGAAATAAAAGCTAGAAATGAGAGGCTTAAGGCCCAAAAATATGCTCAGTACCCGAAGCTCACTCCCAATCAAACAAGGCTAATGTCAGCCTTTGACATTAAAGAGGGGAAGCTGCTGATGACCTTTGTGAAGCCTACATCCCAGCAACCAAAGACAACATCAGATTTTAAAAGGGTATATTTTGAAGTGTTGGCAAGGGATATTCATCCCATAGACCAGATTGAACTACACAATAGGTTGGAGAGATGATCTACTCCACCCTGACAGGTAAAGCCATAGCTACCCATCAGCTACAAAACTCTCTAAACAACATCTCAGCACAATTATAGTTGGAAAAGGCCTCCTCACAGGCCAAGGATACCATTGAATTGGGACACGATCCCAAGGATATAAAAGCTACAGAGCAGCTTATTAAGAAGAAAAACAATGACATAGTCACATTGAAGAAACAGCTAAAAATACCTCAGTTACAACATCCACAAACACTAGAAGTCCTAGAAGCCCAGCAGGGGCATGAAGATCTTATGGACTTGGTCTTGAAATTGAATGATCAACTAAAAGATACTGAAAATGAATTGGATGCTTTGATCCAATTAAAACAAGTAGATGTCGCCACTTCTTCAACAAATGTTATCCCTACAGTCTCCACAGCAGTGCCATCCACAGTAGCAGCGTCTTTGGCACCTACAACCCCACTTGCAATAGCCTTGCAAGCAACAACAGAGTCTACATCAACAGCAAGTGCATCAGGAGAGAAAGCAGCATAACTTGTCAAAGCTATGGAAGAGATGTCTATCCAGGGTACTGAAATGAACAGGTTAAGAGAAAGGTTGCAAGTTTGGAAAGAGACTGCAAACTTGCCCAACTGAAGCAGAAATAAGAAACACAAAATGCCTAGAGAATGGGTGAAAGAATCAAAATCCTAGAGAAGGATTTAACACTGGAAGAACCACTTGGACAAACCAAGGAAATGTTGTGGGCCAATATCATTGACCCTATCAATGATATTTGGCCATCAATTCAAGTTATTTTTGAACAAACAGAGTTGGTAAAGATAGCTACAGAAGCTATCCAGACAGTGAAAGAGGAATTGGGAGATAGGCCAAAGGATGCAAATAGACTCATCCACTTCCTCAACAACAAGAACAGATATGAGCTCCAGGAGCTAAATATAGAAGATAGGATTGCTACCATTTTAGAAATAAGGAAGGTCCTTTCCAAAAGGAACCTTATGCTTAATTTGGAAGAAAAGTGCCACAATATGCACATAGCCATTGATAGGTCCATGGCTAAATTCTAGATTTTGAGGGAGAAAGGTTTGCCCAGTCCTATGGTCATCAATGACAAACTCATGACACAGTTGGACTATGGTGATAGAATCAGAAAATTGGCTAAGTAACAAGCCATTTCTTCATCCATAAAAGCCCTACCAATAGGAAAAGTGTTATATGACACATTTGGAAACTTGTTTTTCCTTGAGCATGAGGTAAAACATTTGGTCCTCACCAAGCCAAATTTTGCCAAATATACTGAAGCTGATGAAATCTACGGGAGAATGGTGAATGTGAAGTTACCAGATGGAGAATGGTGGGAGAAAATGACATATTTACAGTGATAAATTTACAATAGAAAGTTACTGCACAGTAAAAACAAAGGTAGCCAGGTAAAATAGGTGAAAAAAGAGCAGCGGGGTCAAAGAGTATCAGGGTTAAAGAGTATCAGTTCAAAGACGAAATTAAAGAAGACTCCAATGTGAAATTCCACAACTACAAGGAAGCATAAAGGGCTACACTTCAACAATAAAGGGCAGCACAACCATAATAAAAGGGACAACATGAAGCAGTTCATTAGCTGTCTCTATCTTCTTGCAAGAAGATATTTATATTTCCTAGAGTAAATCTCAAGTTGTTTTGAGATATTTTGTAATAATTTTTTGTATAAATACTTCACAATTCAAAGTATGTAGTGTGGATTCTTAGAAATTTCTATAGTTTTCTTGATCAAAGACTGTAATCTATTGTATCATTGTTTGGACCAGCAAGCTGGATTATTGAATAAAGCAAAGACATTTCACTAGATTCATGTGTAGTGCAAAATACAGACAAGCATCTTCTTTGTGTTGTCATTTTTCTTTAAAAAAAAATTCCATAATCTTAAATGTATCTGAAATATAAATGCCATAATATGGAATGATATCTTAGAACTTGCTTCACTGCACTCTGTTTTGACTATTATGCATTTTTTATGTTTTTTGCTAAATTATCTAAGTAAAGTAATTCTTGATTGCTCCTTAGTTCAGGTAGTTTCCCTCTGGTCTATAGTAAAGGATTCTTAGTTGCCCTTTGCTCATGATCATCCTCTGTTCCTCCTTTTAATCTCGGTTTGAGGATTCTTAAGTTCTCTCTCACCCTGGTTAAGATCATTTCACCCATTCGACCTAAAAGCCTGTGTTTCACTCTACTAGCTTGCCCATTGAACACTCCCTTTAATGATTTAATCCCAGTTCTATTGCCCTTCTTTGACTCCATAGACCAATAGCTAGAGACTTCATTCTATCCATCTGTTTAAGGATTCCACCATCCAACTTCCAATACAAATCCAAAAACCCCTGAACTTTAAGAACTAGCCTAAAAACTGCAAACAAACCTAAAACATATAGAGAGAGCCATCTATGAGTCATAGGTTGGCTAGAGCTTATACTTAAAATATTGGTTTGTGGTTACCTCAGTATTTTCCTTCTTCAGATAACTTCTAGGGAAAATTTCTGAGTGATAACATAGTGGCGACTCCATTAGGGAACAAACCCTCAATCATAGTAAATCTTTAAGAAATTTTTAATTCGGTATTTTGAGCCTCTTAAAGTAATTTATTAGAAGTTGTTTCTCACAAAGAGAGAACAATTAAAAAATTTCCAAAATTTCGGCTTCAGGGAGAACTCATTGTACTAGGGCTAACCCAAATCCAAACCCTCCCATGGTATTTGATAGTCCCAACCTAATATCAAGAAAATCCAAAACAGAAGAAAGTTTAGTTATTCACATACCCTTAGTTAAAGATAATTCATGCCCTGATGAATGGTTGTTTTTATAAGATCTTTCCTTTGATGAGAAGTTTGATTTGTCACTATTTAAGTCAAAGTATGAAAGTGAAATTTGTGACACTATCTTAGATCCTGAGTTTATTGTAGACCTTGAAGTCCAAAAATCCAACAAATCAATTGATGAGTACATTATGAATTCACCACAATCATCCCTTAGTACTGCCAAGATCCCTAAGATTTCTGAATAATTGTCCACTACTCTTAGTTCACCATTATTCCCTTCAACTTCTGAAATCCATTCCCCACCACCATTCATACCCTCGTTCCCTTGCCAACCTAGTACAACTCATTTACCACTCACCAATCCTAGTTCATCCTCCACTACTGTATCATCTTCCACTGTTTCAACCCCACATCTTAGCGCTTCCCAACTTATAGCCATGGAAAATGGATATGCTCCCCTTGTCTTACCTGCTCCACTTGATTCGATGCCAGCAAACTACAAGAGTAGAATTGTCCAATTTGATGGCACAGGACACTACACTACACAACACCATGTTAATAAAATGACAGACTACTTTGAACTTCATGAAATTGGTATTATGGATGTCCAAATGAGACTATTTGCTCAAACTTTAGCTGTTGATGTTAGGAAATAGTTTAGATCATTGCCTGATAATAGTGTTGATAGTTTAGAAGCATTTCATCGGCAATTTTTGAATAGATGGGAAAAGAAATAGAATCCTCTACAGATCCTTTCAGAATATGAAAATATTAGGAGGGGACTCAAAGAAACTGTTCAAGATTATTGTACCAGATTTAACAATATATACAATGCAATTCCAATTAATCTTAGACCCCCCCTGACTTAGCATTAATAAAGTGTTCCCTGATGGTTCTGACACAGACATGGCATTCCAGCTCAGGGAAATAAACCCCCCAACACTAGAAGATATGCAAAGTGTAGTTGTAAGTGTAGTGGCTAATTTATTAGCTAAAAGAGCTAGAGTTAGGTATGAAAGAAGAGGCTCAGCTAAAGATGAGCCTTCACCCTCTGACATTAAAATAGAGAGCTTAGTGAAAGGCATGGAAAAGTTAATGGATAGAATAGAGAATATACAAAGGAAACCCCAGTGGGATAATCAATAGGCACCTCCAATTAGAAACCCAAACTTTAGGAAAAACCAAAACCAAAATCTTATATATAAACCTCATTTGTCAATGCGCAAGGAAGCTTGGAGGAACTAGGAATGCACACGTGGATTGAGGATTTTTTAGTTAATTTTTAATGCAAGGTGGAACCATGAACCTGAGAAAAACAAAGGCAGAACCATGATCGGGAAAAATTGTCAAGAGGGTGAGATTTTTGCAGTGTCCAAATTGGACAAACTTTATGTTGATCCTACACCTCTCGGTGACACAAAACTAATGGCGCAGTCAGAATTTCGATTTAAGAAACAAATTTTCAGAGGACCCGGAGGAGGGAATCTTTGAGGAATCTAGGGGAATCTAAAAGATTCCTTAAGCCCTATAATTCCACTTTCTCATAATTCAAAAAATTGGCAGTCGATTTTGCACTATTAGATGCCACAAATCTAATGGTGTATTTAGATTTTCCATTTTCTCATTTCATTTTTTGGCCACTTTTCTAAGTGGAGTGCAGGTGTCAGCATTCATGTGTGAGCAATCATTTTCCATGCGATTCGACACCGTGAGATAGATGGTACAGATAGCTTCAACAGTTTGACATCCTTTTCTTCAAATGGCCCCAAGATGTGAGCTATATGCAGTGTGTTGATGTAATTCTTTTTGCTATGCATTATGCTGCATAGATCCCTGTTTGATGTTTGATGTGAGATCTTGTTTTCTTACTTGTTTCATGATTCCTGCGTGATGTGATGCATAATCATTTGTGAGATGTACTTGTTGTCATGATTCGTCATGTTTTATTTGAGATCCCTTTGTCGTTATGTTGATGGGATACTCACGTGTCACCATGTATGATTGCATTGAAATCCCTTTATGTCATGTTGGCGGGATGCTCATTATCATCATGCATGAGTTTATGTCATACTGATAGGAGTCCTTTTTGACTGAGAGTTCTTGTAGCGAAAATCTCTTGGAGCCACTCCTACATGAGGTAATTTTCCTTGTATGATAGTGACATCACCTCTTATGTACATCATCACTATTGACAACACTTAATGCAGTGGCCCACACCATCTTGACATCGAGGCTCGGAGACGTAGTCCCTCCTGGACGAACTCCATTACCAACGACTTATGTTTTCATGTGTTGATGAATGTCACATTCCTCTTCTTTACAGCATGCAGATGTATTCACTTATGTTCTTTTAAAAATACAATTTAACACATCACGAAAGTAAAAGGTCTTGTAAGGGTCCTTTGTCACACCCGGAACCGAATCACTTAGGTAAAATGAGATCATTCAACTAATTTTCCATAATTTATATTTTTATGCCATGTTACATTGTCATGATTTAAAATCTATCAAACTTGCTTTCATATCCCATCATATTTAATTCTTCGTGCGTATATTGTCATAGTGTGTGTACTTAGGCAAGTGGATGTCCTATCCGCAGTCATTCTTGTCATATCTACTAACCAAAATGGATCCTTGTCATTATAGTGCACTCATTCTATCATTAATGAAGTGCATTTTCAACCTCTCCATGACCATGTTGCCTATCTAACATGGCTAATAATGACATTTTCCAATACTTCTCTTTTTGGTTTTTTATTTTTTCATACTGTAAGTGCTCGACAATTGTTTGTCACTCTTGTTTGTGATGTTCTCCCTCATGTTTTATATCCACATTCTATTTTCTTGAACAAAACATAAAAATACCCATATACAGTTTTTTCAAAATTGTGTGACCTCCCTATTACAAGGTGGTTCAACTACTCTTATACAGTTTCAATCGACTTTCCTTGACAAATCCCTCTATAGGTTCCCCATTGAGCTTCTCTAACTGGACAACTCCTACTCTCGTCATGCATCTGATTACATAAAGGACCCAATCAATGCATCTAATACTTCCATGGACTCTTTAGAAACTTACTTTCATAGAGAAAACAAAATTTTTATGAGGACTAATCGCAATTGAAGGACACAAGCAATATCCCTAGACTTCAAACAACCCTAGTAACAAAAAAACAAGAAGTTTTACCTTTCTCTAGACTCTGATTGACTGAAATCAAATAGAATGATAGAGGCCTCTTACTGATTTAACAAAATGATTGATGAAGTCCTTCAAATCTTTCGACCATTCACTCCTTGATGCTCTAGGTGTCCTCTCATTACTCCTAGCTGCTTCTCCATACCATATTGAAAGATATTTGCAAAGACGGAGACAAACAAGAGATCAAAGCATACAACATATAATCAAAGAGAAAAATGGACTAATTAACCAATTATATATCTTAAATATATCAGTATGCAACCAAAATCCATGTAGGTGATCAAGTAATCCTACAAATTAAATCATTGAATATGTAATTGAGAAGGGAAAATTGGTTTTTAATTTTAAAACTGGAGAGAATCCTTACAACCATATAGCCTTAATGTTGCAAGTCCCTTCTAAAATCTCCAACCCTCTCCCTTGCTAGAAAATCCTTCCAACCTAATCTTAATAGAATAAACCTACTTCCAATAGTCCTCCCCCAATTCTTAGACATGTAGTAGCTTTATAGGCCAATAATGGTAAGTTTTGGATCCATTCTCCAAGGGATGAGATCCATTATTTTGGGATAGAGATTCCACAAAGGAAAGGGAGTTACTCCATGATGGGAGGGATCAGTACTGAATAGGAACCCATTCAAAGCTTGTTGGTTGGGATTGATGCTACCAGCAATGCTTCTAGACTTTACTTTTTATTTTTGCATACTTTAAGTCATGTTCGCAAGTCACAGTGGAAGACAGTGCGTACTTATGCACAACTATTCATGGTCTTCTCTATGTATGCGTAGAAATCAGCTAGGGAACTGAGAAAGTAGCTAAAATCAAGGTTTTGTACCATGGGATCTAGTGATTCCACTTACTTTGGGATGATTTAGATTCAACCTTTGCAAGGGAATGATCTGGGACACATTTGTGGATAGCGAGAGATCCAAACCAATGGTCATTTTCCTAATGTGAAAAAATGACGTGTAACACAAATCTCCTTGCTAAAACTTCTATTTTATGCAACTATCATGCCAAAATTTCTCTCACACTTTCTAGACATTTTGATGAAATCTTGCTACTACATATTATTCCTCTAATTGTAGTATCTTTTAAAATCTTTGTGGTATTGCACTAGAATTAGTTAAGTTTGCTAATGCAAAAATGTGCAAACGGGGCACTTTAAACTCCATAAGCATTACTATTTCTTTTCCATATATCAATCTGAAGGGTGTTTTTCTTGTGAGTTTCTTACATGTGGTCTTGTGTTCCCATAGAAATGTTGGAACCCTTAGATCTCAATCGTCTCTATTTACATTACATATTTTTGTTAGATTATTCTCTAAGATCTTGTTGAAAGCTTCTATAGTGCCATCTGCTTGAGGGTGATAAGGAGTGTGTTTTTTTTTTTTTTTTTTTTTTTTCCTGATGGTATATTTGGAACTCTTCTGTTAGGGAAGTGTTGATGGTGCTAGAAATTCATCAACCAAGGGATCTCCCTGATGTGAAGTCCAAATTAGACCTCACAACGTCTGGAGTAGGAGCCCCATCCGAAATATCGGCCTGATTGACATGTATTATTATATATTTTCCTTGGCTCTAACTATCAACGAGAGAGGAACACAACTATGCCTTTGAAAATCAAGTAATTTTGCCTGGTGAGTGTTCAATCGTATGTGTGTCAAATTTATTTCACTACGGAGGGGAGGAAAAGTGAGCCTATAAGAGAGAGGCAACATACCACCCTAGTAGAGACACACATGAATAAGAAGGATTTGTACAACATCAAGCGAAATAGTCCACAAAAGATGTGATGGTCATTACTAACGACCAATGAGAAATATTTTTCTAGTATCCTATGGAATAGTCCACAAGGATGGGACAAAAATAACAACCATTACAGCACATTCTCAACAAGATAAGCGCTAAAATAACCAAAATAGTTCAACTACTTTATCACAGATGGAAGCAAACATGAAATACAAACATCGGTAGAATAGTCTTACTTCATAATCCATGCATGAAGAATGCATTGGCCTTAAAGGATTTTGTTATTAAGTAAAAGTTCCAAGATACATGTATGCAATGACCATCACTAGCTACAATAGTGGAGCGTTGAAGCCACTCCTTGCTCCTCAAAAGAACTAGCTTATCTCTCTAATTCCTTGCGGGAGGATCCAAGATGAAAAAGTCCCTTTCTCATACAACGAGGGTGTATATATAACCAAGAGGTGATGCTTAACCTTCCTTGTGACTATTTGACTACCCTCATGGTTTTTTGACTTCCTATGACTTTTTGAATTTACATGACTCTTCATATTCTAAACGTGTCCTTTGGACTTCCACTTTAAAATACATTTTGAATAGGTAATTACATAATCCACAATAATAATGTGGCATAAGATGATTTGTGACAGGACATGACATGACACTGATGACATGGACTTCATGATGATGTGACAGCGCCAAGCTATCCTTCTTGCTACTTCTTTCTTTATGTCTTCTTGAAAGTATGATACATGTTCTTCTTCTTCCTCCTCCTTATGAATTGAAAATGAGGAGTCTTCCATGTGATATTGATCTTCATCTTTTGTTATGGTATGTTGTTACTTCGTCATCTCACATGATGATATTCTTATCTCTTCCACCCCCTAGTCTAAGATTGTGAATATTCATCTATTGACTAAGTTAGAACCATATGGAAGGCTGGGAGAATTTAGTGACTATGCATTTCAAGTAGTCAAGGGGAGCCTTGAGCCTTTGTATTGTGCATTGCACATTTTAGGCTGGATGAGGGAGAAAAATTTGAAATTCTCAAGATTAGTGTGACAGGATGAGGGGATGAGCACTAGGAGAGCACATTACATTGTTTCGGGAGATAAGGGAGACTGGGCCATTATGGAGTTGCATAGATTAGGAGCTTAAGGATGAGCTCGAGGCTAGAGATTGCGCAATGCGCAGTTCAGGCCTAACTAGAAGGCATGATTGCACAGTTCTGGGCTTGAGCATAGAGGTTTCGAAATGCACAGTTTGGGGCTTATGCACTAAGGTTGTGAAATACGCAGTTTTGGGGTTGAGCACTGAGGTTGTGAAATGCATAGTTTTTGGCTTGAGCACTGAAGTTGCAAAATGCACAATTCTGGGCTTGGGCATTGAGGTTGCGAAATACACAAATTTGGATGCTAGATGAGGCTAGGTTTCCAGAACTTTTCTGAAATTTGGTTGTGTGTGGGATTGAAGAGACTATTGTAAATAATGATATGCCTTGACTTAAAACATTTTGACGACACAATAACATAGATCATCCAGAACACTTTAACAACATATTTCCCTCAATGCACAACTTTGCAATGACTTTACGACAAGTGCGACACTAAAGGTACACTTTGAGATGACCGTGACGACACTTGTGCGGCAATGCTTAAAAATTTGGGAATGAGTGCGACTGATGTTTACATGGTTAGACCAACTCATTCATACAAATATAACCCCTTAAACCCACAATAACAAGCATACATACATTGTGCGACAGTTAACATGCGAAAATACGACAATTGCTAAAGTGTGAATAACTCTTGTGATATGTGAAATGATAGTGAAAGTAACACATGCCAGAGAAAAGATAACATGAAAATGCCACTATTTAAAGTGAAATAAAGTGAAAGTGACAGCCGAAAACATGAAAATCAGGCTCGCGAAAACAAATGTGCATGGGAGCGACAGTTTGCAAAACTCACCGAAATGGAAGTACAAACACAGCTAAAATGTGAGAAATTTCCATTGTCAGTCTGCATTGACTGCCAACATGGATTGGAAATTGCACAAGCACAGTCTTAATGGAACATTTTATGCTTTTCCAAGCTTGCGTAAAGGAATGCACTCATGCACTTGTTACAGATTGAGCATGCGTGAGTAAGTGGCTTTGAAACTTCCAGTACAAGAAGTGAGCTCAAAAAGCATCAGCTAACAAAGAAGTGACTACAGAATGACTGATCACAAGATCCAAAGTAGGCTCCAGAATTATAGTGTACATAAAAATTTTTGGAGGGTGTTTTTCGCAGCAATGACACTTGGTGACACACTGGTATAACTCCAGCTTCTCTGCCTTTTTCAATTCTTTCGTGCAGGGTCTAGTTCTTCAGGAAGTATTGATTCATAGTTCAGATTTCCATCGCTTCCCCACTTACCCTATGCATAAACATAGTCCCTTGATTCCTTTACTCGATTAAAAAAAACATAAGACTCACATTCACACAATGTTTCAGATCGAGATAGGGTAATGAAGCTTGCGAACTTTATATTTTCAGAGTATAATTTTTTTCATCTCTGGTGTTTCTCTTCTACCGTAGGCCTAGACAAGTTCCCAATAGAGTCACTTCAGGAACATAAACATTGCTTCACTACCAATGAGCCTAGACAGTACCCCGATGAAGTTGCTTGTTTAACCTCTTTGTGCAAGAAGCCTTTCTCTTCTTTCACCTTTATCTATTTATTTATATAGGACTAAGCATCGATACTTATTTATTTCATGGGCGGAAGAGGGATCCAAACTTATTGAGAACAGGAGAGGATTTCCCTTCAAAGAATCATATATAAGACCTCTAACATTGGTTTGCTCATTTATATTTTCCCCTTTTCCTTCTCTACTTGATTGGATCATCTTGAAAACCCAGAAACATAAAAACCTGAGTGCAGGCATGAGGTTTCTAGAATAGACATGGAGGTCATGGTTCGACACAAGGCTTTCTTAATGCAAGGATCATATTTTTCTTTAAAACATCATCAACCAAAAGATGTAACCAAGACAAGGAAGAAGGATAGAGAGTTGGCCAAATGTTCCAGCGTTACAAAGTCCTTTTCCATTTTTCCACATTCCCTTTGAGCCAACAGGGCATCTTCATGCATGATCTCACAAAGTGAAAGGAAATAAAACACACAACAAGGAAACAAAATATGAAGACAAGACAGAAAATGGCTAAAGAAAAACATGACGTGAAACTAAAACCAAAAAAAATAAGGCAAACTACAGGAAATGAATGTAGGATGGACATGTAGGTAAACTAAAATGAAATTAGACCTACTCCTAACCTAACTAGCTGGAAGTTTGGGGTCATGTATAATGGAATTTCCAATGTAGTCATCATAATTGTTCCTAACCTGCAATAAAAAAGACAAGATTGATTAAAACAAATATAAAACAATATGCACTAGGAAAGATAAGAATTTGAAAAGCTTGCACAAAATTTTTAAGGTCTTGTCTGTGACCAGAAAGATAGGCCATAGCCATTGCTTCTAACTAGTTTATATTCTTACCTTTTTTATGGGAACCATCATTCAACAAACCTTAGAATATTCTCACAGATGTGTCTCCATCTACACCAAACTCCTTAGAAAGCACACAGAAATATCGAAACTTGTTATTTGTGATAGAGCTTGCCAAGTAAGATTGTTCCAACTATTCAATGATTGGATCATAGAATTCATGATAATCCTCTTGATAACTAAGAAATATCTGAAAATTTGAATTTTTTATTAGAGGTTTGGGATTACAATGAGAATCTTGTGAGGGAAAATAAATTTGATCATATTCAACAAGCATGTCGAGATAGTGAGGACCTAACATAACTATCAATGAAGGCTGAAGTGCCTCAACTGCTTGACAAAAATCTGAATAGTGAGATGTTGAACAATGAAGATCAAAGGATGTAAAACAATAGTTATTGGATATACTGGTGGGAAAATTAAAAAATGAATGACATTCATCAAGGACAAAATAATGATCATATGGGTTGATTAAAGCATCAAATTCCCAGTTTGTAATAAACAAAGATAAATCAATTTGAACAATTTCGCAAATGCTATGAATAGTAGAATCATCTCCCTTGTGTGATGAATGTGAAAAACTATTTCTTTGTAACCGGTAACACACTACACTAGCATTGTAATCATCGAAAGAAGTGGAAAGGAATGTCAGTATAGAAAACACATGAAATCAATCAAGATGCAATGAATGAAAAAGAATTTGATTCACACAATAACTCATGCATTCATTTGCACTCAAGAGGATTTCAAGTGTGATGCAGAACACGATTCACGATATGATATTCACAAGGAATCCAAGAGTTGCTCATCATGAAATAAATATGATAGATATGATTCCTTCAGCCAAATATTGTCTTTGGAATTATCAACTTCGCAATTCCATGACTCCAAGAGAGATACACATTCCAAAATCAAGTTTGTTAGGAGAGATCTGCATGAAGATGAATGAATTGAAAAATATTATTGAATCTAGTCAGAAGAAAAATCTTGGAAATTTGAAAGATCACATCTTAGATACCAAACATTTTTCAAAAAGAAATTTTCATTGAGTGAAATTATGCAAAGGGAAGGATTGCACAGGAGAAACCATATCTGACTTAGTTCGAAGGGCTTACCAGAGTTGTGAGATCTTGACATAACCATCAACAGAAGTTGAAGTGCCTCGACTCCTTGGTAGGTCCCGAAACTTTCCAAGATTGTAAAGTCACATTTTGAAGATTGAACCATATCATGCATTGTTTGCGAATAGTTTCTACCACTGGTTTCACTAAAGCCACTTCTCACTGGATGGTAGCTATCTTTGTCACTAGTTTTACTAGATTTTTCAACTTCAACAACCAAATTACCCAAGTCGAAAGATTCTTCTGATCACAAATTCGAAGATGAATGAATTAGGGAAATTTCGTGAGCAAGCTAGTTTGAATAGTTGTCTTCATACAAGAGAAGAGATGATAAGGGATGGGAAGAGTACTCAATGCTTTGATTATTTTCATATGCATCATGGATAATCTCACCACCTTGTTCCAATTAAGAGTTTAACTTATCGGATGAAGGAATTGAAGAGCATGGAGTATCTTTGTCATGAGTAAATTCATCACTAACGGTAGAGCACAAGGGGTAGTGAGATCAAGAGGAAGCTTTGGTAATCACATATTCTTTGACTAAATCAAATTTTGGATCTAAAGTAATGTATTCATGACAAATCGAAAGATTAGATGAAGCACCTAGGCATTCGTGATCGCATTCGTCAACAAATTCATCATCATTGAAATGATTATTTCCCAAGGTTGCGGATTGATTGAAATAATTGATTTCATTTGATTATCTATCAAGATTATAAGATTGAAAATAATCCAAGAACAAGAGCACATCATCTTCACATGGAGGATTTTGGGAAGAAGCATAAAGATCAGTAGCATCTTCACCTTCTTGTTCCTCTACTTGTGTAATGTGACTACCTTATATACGATCACAATTTGAACCAACAAATCAAAAATTGAGAGGGTGTGAAAGACTAGCTAGTGGAGCAAGTTGATCGAACAGATCTTGGTACAAAGAGTCATGGCATGTAGATGATAGAGGATAACATAAATTCAGACCTGATTTGAGACTAGAGTTTTGAATTGTAACATCATCTTGCGGAATGGAGGATTTAGTCTTCACCATGGGCTTCATGAGCCATTCTCGGATTTCCTCCATTAAATCTGAGTCATGATAACCGAAAGAAGAATTAGAAGATGGATTAGGAATTTTATTTTCAGATTTTCCAACTTTATTATCATCACACGGAGACACCCTCATCATAATTGGAAAAGGAGGAGGACAACTAAAAAAAGGAGCAGTAAATTCCTCCTTTAAAATTAGAGGTGCCTCTTGATTCGCAAGTGTTGAGGAAGTAGAAACATCATGGGATTCAGGTTTACCATGCAAAGAGGCATGAAAAAAAATGCTGAAACTTTTATTTGAATAAATCCCAATCTACATCTTCTTTAGGAAATTCATAACAAAGGTGAAGGAATCGATTAGAGAAATCCTCAACTAATTCATCATGCTTCATTCTTAACTAATTGATTCTTTCATAAACATCTCATTAATCATACCTATCAAAGGCTTGATAAAGCTCCTTGAGGAAATGATGGAAGAATGGATGGAGGAGGGTGGTAATGTATGGCACCATTGATTAACATGGCCTTCAAGGGTGAGGAAGAAAAGCACACAAGGAAACTCTTCATCATTGATTTCATAAGTTTCACAAAATTTCAAAAAATCATAAATGTGGGCGGTTATGGATGTTCCATCCTCATCATCAAAATTTAATTGAGACGAGTGATAGAGAGGCTCATCAGGGATTGAATATTGATAAATGGATAAATTAGAGAAACACCCTGGGAGTAATATTTTAGGATGATCCATTTGAGATGAGAGGTTAAAAATAGACTCAATGGTCATATCTTGTCATCTAGCCCTCCTAATGCCAATTGTTAACGTTGTTGTAATCCTTCAACCAAGGGGTCATCCTGATGTGAAGTCCCAAATATGCCTCATGCCATTTGGAGTAGGAGTCTCATCCGTAATATCGGCCTAGTTTCCATGTATTCTTATAGATTTTCATTTGCTCTAACTATCAGCAAGAGAGGAATGCGAGTGTTCCTTCTAAAAGCAAGTAAATATGCCTAGTGAGTGTTCAATCGTATGTGTTTCAAAATTCTTTCACTATGGAGGGGAGGAAAAGTGAGCCTCTAAGAGAGAGGTAGTAGTACCACCCTAGTAGAGACACACATGAATAATAAGGATCCATACAAAATCAATTAAAATAGTCCACAAAATATGTAATGGTCATTACAACCAATTAATGAGAAAGATATGTCTATTAACCTGTGGAATAGTTCACAAGGATGGGACAACAATAACGACCATTACAACAATTTCTCAATAAGATAAGAACTAAAATAACTGAAATAGTTCAACTACTTTAGCACAAATGGAAGAAAACATGAAATAAAAACATCCACAGAATAGTCTTACAAATATTCATAATCCATGCATGAAGAACATGTTGGCCTTAAACTCTTTTGTTATTAAGTAAAAATTCCAAGACACATGTATACAATAAACATCACTAGCTCCATAGTGGAGCGTTGGAGCCACTTCTTGCTCCTCAAAAGAACTAGATTATCTCTCTAATTCCTTCTAAGAGGAGCCAAGGTTAAAAAGTCCCTTTCTCATACAATGAGGGTGTATATATAACCAAGAGGTGATGCTTCACCTTCCTTGTCACTCTTTGACTATCCTTATGACTGTTTGACTCCTATGATTTTTTGACTTTACATGACTCTTCATATTCTAAATTTGCCCTTCCGACTTCAACTTTACAATACATTTTGAATAGGTAATTACATAATCCATAATAATAATGTGGCATATGATGACTTGTGATAAGATATGACATGACAATGATGACATGGACTACATGATGATGTGATTGTCCCAAGTTTTCCTTCTTGTTGTTTCTTTCTTTATGTCTTCTTGAAAAGATGGTACATGTTCTTCCTCTTGGTCCTCCTTATGAATTGAAGATGAGGAGTCTTCCATGTGATCTTGATCTTGATCTTGATCTACTATTATAGTCTGGTGATCCTTCGTCCTCTAGCCTGATGATAATCTTATCACTTTTTCTCCATATATGTCTTCTAGAATGTCCTCCTTCTCTGTCTCCCTCTTCATCATATTGCTATGACATGATAAGGTACATGTTTCTACAATTCACTCATGATGAGACAACATCAGTCTGAAAACCTCCTAGTCTAATATTGTGCATATTAATCCATTGACTGAGTCAAAACCAAATGGAAGGCTAGGAAAAAGGAGCAGTGATAATGTAGTTGCATAGTTCAAGCATTTAAGGGGACCTTTGAGCCTTGAGACTGCATAGTACATATTTTAGGCTGGGATGAGGGAGAAAACTACTCAATTTTGGAGATTAGTGTGACAAGTTGAGAGGATGAGCACTAAGAGAGAACATTGCACTGTTCCGGGAGATAAGGGAGACCGGGCCATTACTCAGTTGCATATTTCAGGAGATCAAGGATGAGCTTAAGGCTAGATACTACACAACGTGTAATTCAGGCATGGATGGAAGGCATGATTGCGCAATTGGGATTGACCATTGAGGTTGAAAAATGCACAGTTTTGGGCTTGGGAACTCAAGTTGTGAAATGCGCAGTTATGGGCCTGAGCACTGAGTTTGCGAAATGCGCAGTTTTGGGCTTGAGCACCGAGTTTGCGAAATGCGCAGTTCTAGGCTTGAGAAATGAGGTTTCAAAATGCATAGTTCTGGGCTTGGGAACTAAAGTTTCAAAATGCGTAGTTCTAAGCTTAGAAACTGAGGTTGTGAAATGCGCAGTTCTTGGAGGCTAGATGAGGCTAGGTTGCCAAGAACTTTCTGAAATTTGGCTATGTGTGGGACCAAAGAGACTCTCGTGAACAATGATATGCCTTGACTGTGATCACGCACTTGAAACACTTTGATGACACAGCAACATAGATCATCTAGAACATGTTCACAACATATTTCCCTCATTGCGACAACTTTGTGATGACTTTACGACAAGTTTGACACTAAAGGTACACTTTGCAACGACCGTGATGATACTTGTGTGACAATGCTTAAAAATTTGGGAATGAGTTTGAATAATGTTTACATGGTTATACCAACTCATTCACACAAAGATAACCTTTGAAACCACAAGAACAAGCATACATACATTGTGTGAAGATTAACATGCAAAAAGACGACAATTTCTAAAGTGCAATTGAATCTTGCAATATGTGAATCAACAGTGAAAGTAATGCATGAAAAAGCAAAGACAACATGAAAATTACACTAATTAAGAGAAAGAAATTGAAAGTGACAGTCGAAAACATGAAAACAAAGGTGTGCGGGAGCGACAGTTTGCAAAACTCGCTAAAAAGAAAGTACAAACGCAGCTAAAATGTGAGGAATTGTCATTATCAATGCACACTTACTGTCAACATGGATTGGAAATCACACAGGCACAATCTTAATGGAACGTGCTATGATTTTTCAAGATTGCATAAAAGAATGCATTCATGCAATTGTTACGGAATGAGAACACGTGAGAAAGTGACTTCGACACTTCCAATCTAAGAAGGGAGCTCAAAAATCTTCAATTGACCAAGAAGTGGCTACAGAACAACTGATCACAAGATCCACAATAGGCTCCAAAATTCGAGTGTACGCAAAGTTTTGGAGGGTGTTTGTCGCAGCAACAATGGGAAGCAATTGTCTTATTAAAAATATGGTTATCTTGATCAATCATCAATATCTTATGACATCAAGACCTCGTAACCACATTTTCAAATAGAAACCATGTGACTATCTCTACACTAGAGACTCAAGCCATTTCTGCTTTAGCCCATCTAGTAAGTTAATCCATTGCACTAATTATATATCCAAATCCTTATCTTCTTGTTGGTGGATTAATAGGTCCAATGAAATCTATAGTTCATTTATTAAATGCCTACAATGCCACTTTTGGAAATAAGGGCATTTAATCCCTTTTGGAAGGTTTCCTGACTCTTTGAAGTACATCGTAGTTTTGACATAATTCTTTGGCACCCGATGTAGTATGGGACAACAGTATTTTGTGCAAGATATTATGTACAGTGGCCTCCTACAATTCCTTAATGTGCTTTTGACAATATTAGGGATCTCTCATGTTCCAACACACAACACCGAAGTATGCCATTTGCACCTAGATTTATAGACATCCTATTATGAGTTGGTAATATACTGCTTTCACCACTAACTGTTTCTTCTATGTGACTATATAATCTATATGGGCTACTCATGTGTTAAGAAATTGGACAATATTTGTGAAGTAACCATCAACCATGCTTATTGTGAATAAGTGTGCATCTGGTAAATTGTCATCAATGTTTCATGCATCTTCTCTAGTCAAAATGCATGACAAATGATCCAATCCTGCATTAAGCCTTCCTAGTTTCACAACTAATTCATGATCATATTCTTGAAAAGTAGCAACCATCTAGATATCCTCTCCCCCCCCCCCCCCCACACTAGATTATTGAGGAGGTACCTTAGTGCAAAATGGTTTGTATGCATTTTGAAGTATGACCCAAGAATGTAATGTTTGAACTTCAGTAGTGCATATACAATCGCCAACCCTTCTCATTCTATAGTGGTGTAATTATGCTCAGTTGCTGATAATTTCCTGCTAGCAAATGAAATAAGGTGATATATGTCATTGTCTCTTAGTTGAGCTAAAACTACACCCAAGGCTATTAATGATTCATCTACATGAACATGAAACTCTTTACCCCAGTGTGGAAAAACTAAAAGAGACACATTAACCAAATTATCCTCTATGGTATTGAAAGACTACTCACATTATTTTTTTCACTAGAATTTAGCTTCTTTCTTTAACATATTCTCCAAGTGGGTTATAAGCCATGCATATCCCCTTGTAACCTTATTGTAATAGCCTGCATGACCCAAATTTGTGTGCAATTGTCGTACAAAGATCGATGGAGGTAAATCTACTATGATAACAACTTTCGCAAGATCCACCAATAAACCTTGCTCGCCTACTACTGTTGATATTTGTAACTTGGGAGGTACTCCAAATGCTAGGTTACAGGGTTGTAGAGGAGTTGGCATACAAAATTATTTTGTGGGATTGAAACCCAACCTTGTGGTTTTGTACCCATTGATGTTGAGGCCAAAACTAAGGAGATAATTGGACATGTGATGGATGGATATGATAGAGGACATTGAGAGGAATCCAACACAATGAAAATCATCAAATTCTAAATTGTCCTTTTGGAGATATTATTTTTTGAAGTTGTGGAGTGAGCTTGGTTAAGGCCAAGCTAGTAGTTGGAGACCTTATGACATCTAGACAAGCCCTCTTGTACGTTTTGTTGAAGCCACATGTGAAGGTATAAATAAAACACATGTTTGAGGACATTTTCACCCATCCAATACGCAATCACATCAAGGATAATATCTATAAAAGGTAGTGGATTTGAGGGAGGAAGAAAACAAGGATAGGAGCATGAGTTTGAGAGGTTTTTCTCTATGATTAGGTGTGAGTTTCATGGAATCTAGGCTGTAGGTCTGAGGCAGCCTTCCAAATGAGAAGAGGATGTGTCTTGGATAAATTTGTGAGCAGATTTGAGGCGTCTTCCTTGTTAGATTAGGCCACAGTTCAAAGGTAAGGTTGGGTTAATTATGTGCATGCTTTTATGGTGTTTTTGTCATTTTTATATGGTGCAAATAAAGGATGATACAACAACAAGTTTTTGTGATTGTTTGTGAGGGTCGAGAGGGCTAGTGAGACCCTCTCTCCTAGTCACAGACATCTAGAGAAGATCGCAACCCAAATAGTGGTAGCTAGCTACCTTTACTATAGGGTTGGTTTGTACTTCTATAGTAGTTTTGTACATTTTTGGGTGGTTTGTGGAGGTTCCAACGCCTTCAACAATGCATAAGGATGCTTAGAAGGACAATAAGGATGAGTAGCTCAGTTGGGAAAGGGAGCCATAGTGAATTGGAGTAGAATTAGGGATAATGTGATGCCCTAACTAGAGTTTAGAGATTACAGAGATCCAAAGAAAAGGTGGTAGCAATAGGGAGTTGCAGATGTCATCTTTTTTGATGATTGGATTCTAGAGGATGAGTGTCCTGGGAGAGGATTGATTGGTGAATTTTTTTGGCAACCAAAAGGAAGGGTGATCCTAGAGGTTGGATGTCAAAACCAGTGAGCAAATGCTACAGCAAGGATTAGTCACTTGTGGTCTATTGGAGGGCAGTGTGAGAGTCAGCCAAGTATCGATGGTGGATTGGGAATTTATGATATGTTGGAGGGTAGTGTGATAGTGCCCAATTTGAAGCTCAGTGTGCAAAATCTTCATGGAATTAGGTGGTTTCTACAGTGGCAGAAGAAGAGCTGAAGGGTATGATCGGACAGGAGCAGTGTGTACACCGCTAGACTTGTCATGTGGATAAGGACATCTACAACAAAATATGGGCAGTCTTCCTAGCCCCTGTTCATTGTGAGAGACAGGAATCTTGCAGTGATAGGTCATATCCCTCCTTGCGCTATGTTAGTCTTCATTGGAGTAGCGTAAGAAGAATATAATGGGTTGAAATCCCTATGTAATTGAGGAGTATCAGTGGATAGTTGTGAGTTTTTCACAAATGGAGTTGTGGACGACTCAACAGGAGTCTCGATGTGTTGTTCCCTTAATGGACTATGGCACAACTAGTGAGCAGATTGTTCAGCCGAGATTCGGTGACTAGATGGACTTGGAGCAATGATAGAGGCAGATGCTACAGATCAGGATACAAAGGACCAGGCAGGTACATGGTACAACTGACAGAAGATGAGAGAGAATGCTACATCAGCTATATGGTCAGAGTACCTTGTTGAGTGTAGATTGGTTGTATATTGACATCAAGCCCCAATTTTGTATATTGTATTAGTGGATGTATGAGGGAAATTATCCCTTGTATGGGAGCCCTAGATTGTTGTATTATTCAGGTTTATTAATGTAATGATTTTGGGTTGAAATTTTGAAAATTTTGTCTATATTTGTACACATGTGATTTATTGTCGTTTATATTATGTTGTTGTAATATGTTGTGATACTTGTTTTGGTAGCTTCAGTGATTTAAGATTCTATCCTAGACGACAAGATTGTGGAAATACAACATGGTATCAAAGCTAATTTGAAGGGATAGTGAATCAAGTGTGCACAGCAAAGCAACTCAGAGGGAATTGTAGGTGTCTAGATCATGGAGCATAGGGTTCAGCAGAAGACATGGAGATGTTTTCTTGATTGGCTTGGTAGTGAGATTGGCTGGGACTTCTGCTGGATTGGTGGAGAACCTAGTGAACAATAGTTTGTTATAGGGCAGAATGTTGATCATAGACTTCCGTTGATTTTCCATGGATGGTTGGGACAACTCGATGATTTATTTGACATGGATGAGATCAGGATGATCGAGATTGCTTCATGTGATGGACTACAAATTGGTAGACTAGAGTCTTCATCAAATCATGATGTTGCATATAGGATATTGAATGGATATGCACGAGTGCTATTTGATCCAGGAGGTTGAGTTCTTACAGGACTGACCCAATGGAGATCATGTAGGCTCAGAGGGAGTCTAGCCTAAGAGGGAGCAACCCTATGGAGGTTTGGTATCTTCAGGTTTAGATGTGAAGAGACAAAGGCACTACCAATATTTCAGGGTTCACTCTACAGAGTATGTTGCAGTGGCAGATGACAGATGGGCTAGTGTCGCCGAAGATGAGGAGAGTTCCTAGTGTTGAAGGTGTTGGAAAATGTAACTATGTGTGGTCTTAAATAATGTACTTGAGTCATTATGTAATGTACTTGTCAAAAGAATATAGAAAATAGTTTTTATTATTATTATTGTGACTTATTAAAGCTTGGGTTTAATGCTTGGGTCACCATGTTTTAGGTAAAATTCCCCATTGAGGACTTATAGGATTTATTCTAAGTCTATAGAATTATTGTACATTTAAAGAGACCCTTCTTGGGCTTTTGAATCATGTAAAAAGGTTAATTATTGAGTCAAATATGAATTATGTAATATCCACACCATCTCAGACTATGGGAAGATCAAGTCAACCTAAGACCTCTTCGACCCCACAAGAAGCCTATAAAATGAAGGACATTGAATTCATTTGAGAGCATCACTTATCATCAAGTTCTAATTCTCTCTACTGGGAAGAAGTGCGAAAATCTTGTTGCTAGGTAGAAGTGTGAAGTGGGTAGCTAGGAAAGTATATTGTCAAGAAGTTGAAGTGAATACAAGTTTGTTTGAGTCTAAGGTGTCAAGTAAAATCAAAATTTTGTGGTGGTCTCTCTCTGTTTCGTGCTCTCAATTGGGAGTTCGATGTCTTCCAAGTTGGACTTCTACCAGAATTTGTTAGCTGCTACAAGTTGTTGCATAATCAAAGTTGTTGGGAAGAGGTCAATCTTCTGGAGACTGACTTGGTATGGAGGGAAGGTCTATTCAAGGTCTAGGGTGAAGATTCTCAAAGAATACTATTGAAAGGAAGAATTACTTTGACTAGGTTTTCCCCTAGAGGGGGGTTTTGCCCTGACATGTGCCTACATCTTGTGTTCATTTTTTTATGTGCTGCTACTTTTGGTAATTACTTGATGAGCTAAAGAAAGAAGTTATAAAGAATTATAATAATAAGAAACATCACAAGTAATTATCAATATCAAGAAAATATTTACTGCCTTTCTGATTTTCCAACATGGTATCAGTGCTTTAGTGAAGAAAGAAGAAAAAGGAAGATCCATTCATAGGCACTATCTTAGGGAAGAAGTCTATCATACTCAAGGAAGGTGTCTAAATAAGTCAAGAGTGAGAACAAGCTTGAAGGAGCTTCTAACTTCAGATCCTGGAAGAAAAGGATTGACCTAATCCTCGAGAAGAACAAGGTACTAGATTTAGTAAGAGGAAAATTAAAGAAGCCAGTGATGTCGACAAAGCAAAGTTCAAGTATTTAGAATTTGTATCTATGACTCTAATTGTAGAAGGGATAAAATACAATCTTGTCCCATTCATAGCTAACGTAGATCATGCTCTGGAGATGTATGAAGCCTTGTCGAAGTTGTTCACTATTAAGAACATTAGTCAATTAGAAACTTTGAGAAATGCGCTGAGGAATATGAAAATTACTAAAGAAGATATTGTTGCAACCTTCTTTATGAAGATAGCTTGACTTGGGGATGATATTTTGGTAATCGATGAGATTATTCCAGATGAAGAATTGGTGATCACTATTATATTATGATTTCCACCCTTTTGGGGTGCATTTTCTTCAGGTCTGAATAGTTGGAAGGTAACTCCCACCTTTGAAGAATTATGGACCACATGTAGTCAAGAATAATTAAGGATCTTAATGGTTTTCAATCCTAAAGAAGTATCAATTGCTTATGTTGCTCATCATAAAGGAAAGAGATTGAAGGGACCAAGGAAGAAAGTTGACATGTCTAAGATAAAGTGCTATCAATGTCATAAGAAAGGTCACTATGAGAGTGATTGTCACGAGAATCCAAGGAATAAAAAGAAAGGAAGAGATCACGCCAACTTTTCTAAAGAAGGAAACTCAAAGAAATTCAAGCCTGAAGAACCTAACATTAGGGACTTGCACTATTAATTCCTTTGCTTGTAACTTTACCTATCTTGTTTTACATGTTTTTAGAATTTATAGGTTTTTAACATATTTCAGAAAATACATTTTGTATTGATTTCAAGTTTGTAGGTTTCCCTCAAGCTTTATAGGGAGCTCCCAACAACTCTCAAAGATAAGTATCTCATGTCTTTTCAGTTTTGGATTCATTTACTCATTTAGTTTGATTATACTAAATATTAATCACCTTTTTTCCTATGTTGTCTTGACTAGGAAAACATATGCAAGAAGGAGGATCTCTCAAGACAAGGTTATTCAAGAAAAAAAGTTGTGCCTTGAATACATTGATTGTAAGGATTATTCATTTGTTGATCTATTACTAAATTTTTCATGACTAGTTGTATTGAATCTTAGTGATTCTCATTTGGGTGATTCATGATGCAACCTTAAGGTTGCCACAACCAATATACCTTATCGAGACTCATTTTCCCCCTTTATGGCCCTTTAAAGCTTCATGCCCACACATATGCATATCGGAAGCATTTTGTACGTTTAAACCCTAGGACCATACCTTTTATTGAAATACACAGAAACATGGGAAATACACAGAAATGTCTAAAAAACACACTTTAAACCTTTATCCAGGCCTCAAATACATTATTCCTACCTTTATAACTCTATCGGGTACATATATCACCCCTTTTCCATGGATATATCATAATATCACTATCGTGAACCATCGCAAACTCATATACATCGAAATATATGAATACGCGGAAATACATTGAAACCCACACAAAACATTGGTTTTTACCTTTTTGTATTGTGCGCCTACCATACACGACAGTCAACTCATCAAGCCCTGAGGGTCGTCGATCTAGAGTGATGAGATCTAATGGTCTAGATCAAATTGCCTAATCGCAATCGGCAATCGCAAGGTCTGCATTATTCGTGTTATCCCTTGGCAGAGGTCTGATGCGATTATCGCTAATCGCTACCGGTGACTACCATATACCCACTTTACACTTTACCGCTCCAAAGTTCTGTTGCGATATGTTGGCAATCGCATATCGCTGGGGCTTGGGTACAGGCATGTGACATGGCCGATCTGATTGAGCGATGTGATATATAGAATATTACCCAGACCTAATAAGTCCCAAAAGTGGTATTTATATTATTTCAAATCTGTTTTATCAAATCTACCAAGTGTTTTGTGTAGTTTCTCTATGTAAATGGGTTTCCGCTTGCGGACCCAGATTACACCAAATTTGCCTTAACCATGGGAAATTCTACTATAAAGAATGAAAACTCAAAGCCAACACCAAATTCATCTGAATATGGGGAAAACTAAACATTTAAGGCCTCCACGGGCTGTTTATGTAATTATGCACACAACATTAATTTCATTCATAACATTACAGAGTCTTGGCCTTGCCCAGATTACAACATCAAAGACCTCTGTCTCAAAAGAAATGCAATAAATTACACAGTTCCACACTCAAAATCAATTCTTTGTGTACAGACATAAAGACAAAACTACATTTGAGGTTCTCTACCCCTCTCTGGCCTGATTATTATAGTTAGTGGCCTTCTCCTCCTACGTTGCCCGTATGCTTACAATGCTCTCGAATCCTCTCTAATCCTCTCTCTATATCCCTTTTCCTTTCAGAAAAGAAAGGAAACACATATATGCTATGTCTAACAATTTCCTTCCACAAATGGAGGAATTCACTCTATGCCTAGAAATCATATCCTACTCTAACTAATCACTATAGCTAACTGGCTTGATCTCCACGCAGGGAGGATCATTTTCCATTTATTCCCAATTCTATTCAGAATTAGGCAACAAATTAAGCACTTCCATAATTTGAAATTAATACAATTTGAATAACCAATTATTCCTCCAAACTTGCACCACAACATGTGCCCACTCCATCACATTGTTGGCCAGGCATAGATGCTCCTGCATCAGACTCCCAAAGTTTAAATTAATCATGATCTCCTAATCATGCGCTTCTGATCTGTGTCCTCCTGGATCCCATACTGTGTTTGGTAGCCTATCCTTGGTTACTGCTGTTGTTTTTTGTTCTCCCGGTCTCCATACTTTATGTTGCATTGCCCCATTAGCTATGCTCTCACTGTCTACTGCTATCCTTCTCATATATCTTACTGTTGTTTTCTCATCATTACAGTTTATGACAGGCCCCCACATCTTAATTTGCAATTTTCCATTTCCTTCACTTGTACCATTCTTTCCAGCCAATCTTTCTTTCTTCTTTTGTCCTTTATTTCTTTTATTGGAATGTTGTTGTATGAGTCTCCAAAACTCATCCAATTCTTTGTCCACTTCACTTCTCATATGTTGACTACTATTCTCCTTCAACTGATTGTGTTCTTGAATAAGAACATCATAATCCATGTGCCAATAATTTTCCATATACATTTTTGAAATGTCATCTTCAACCTATTCTATATCAATAAATCCCTGTAGTATAATAGTAATTCTGTTACTATCATCTCTTGAACTCCTCACTTGTTTGACAGTCCCATACTGTAAATTCAACATCATTCCATCTTCCTGAGACATTTTGATCTCATCCTTCACTAATTCGATTTGATCTTCAGAATCAATTCCTTGTTTCAAATTCATTTCACATTTCCTTGTACCTGCATATAAATCTTCATCAGAATTAACCAATTTAATAAACACAAATGCTTTACCTTGCTTCCTCATTATGCTAACACTTATGACAACTTCTTTCTCATATTTGTTATCCATGACAATTTCTTCATTCTCATCTAGTTCTAGTTGTACAGTCTGATCACTTATTCCTTGGTTTCCTTGCCTCCTCTTCAAAAGACTTGACTCATGCCACAAATCTGTGATCTCATTTGAAATTTCTCCCAAGATTTCTGCACGATCTTCATTAACTTCATTGTCTGCAACATCTGTCTTTAGTACTTCCTTTCTCTGGCTTTCCTCAAGGTCAATAATCTTCAATGATTGTTTGATATCTACAAAGTCTTCTATATCAATCTTCAGTAGATGCTCTCCTTTCATTTTAGTCTTCAACAGTTGTCTAATATCTACATAATTCACTACAGCTATGTTTAACAGCTGTCCTTTTCTCTGCATCACAAGATTATGTGAAGTTACTTCTTCCAACTTCTGAAAAATCATATCTTTGCTTTTCCTTTCACTTATGACAACATGAATTAGCTATCTTATTCTAGTGTATCCTACATTTACACACAAAATATTACCAAGGTCTCCTCAAATAATTTCATCATCAACTCTTCCAGTTGACTTCCACTTCCTGAATACATGATAAGATTCTCCATTTTCTTTGTATTAGCTTCATCACTTTTCCTGAGAAAACTCTTTGTTCAATATTCATAGGAATAGATCTCTTCCCTTCCAAACATTCCTTTGATCTCAATAGTTCTTTTGCCATCCTCCTTTTGTTTTATCCTTTGGATGTCATCTAACTAGACATCTTCCTTCACTTGGCTGTAACTTTTCTCCTTATTCTTCATATGACTGTGAGTAGTCATCTCTTCACCTATTAATATAATAGTTTCCAACAACTTCTTGTCTTTCCTCAAGTTTACATGACCTGCAAACTCACAACAATTTTTAGTTTTCAAAATACAATACCTTTTGATCCCCTTTTGATGATTCAAGCACCCATCCTCCAACGTAGATCTTTTGGATTTCAGTGGATCCTTCTTGTTGTGACTCCATTTCTTTGAGTCTCTCCTTGTCCAACAAATCAATATGAGTTTGTTCAAGTTCCCTGAACTCATTTATCAACTTGCCATTCCAACTCTGTTGCAATAGCTTCCACTTTACTCTTTTCTTCATTCTCCATCTGTAGCTTCAGCCTTCACTTGTATTTGTTTGTACTATCAGACTAACCTCTTGTTCTTCATTCTACTGCCAGTTTCCTTCCTCAAATTCATTCTCTTGTTGCTGATCATCTCTTTTAAATTGTTGGTTCCTTCCATCTTCATCTTGTTGGATTAATACTTCTGTCTCCTTCATGTCTCTAAGGAAATGACTTCCTTGTTGCTCCTGATCTTCCATTTCACCTTCAAATAACCTTTGCTAAATTTCTCTGATTTCAACATCGTATTTCTTAATGTTGTCTTCCATACCTATGGTCACATCATTAACTGAATAGTCTAGACATTTACTTAACTCTATAAATGTTAGAGACAGATCATCCTTATCATGCATAGTAACCATATCCTTTTCTCCATCAGGTTCTGAAAGCTTCATTTCTTCTTCAGGTTCCTTGAGTATTCTTTCCAAGAATTCTAATTCCATGTGAAATCTCTTCAGCAGTTCATCACAATTTCCATTCTCAGCTTCATTCTTTTCCTGGCAATCCTCCTGAGTTATCCTGTTTTATGCACTATCATATTGTATAGTTCTTCCATCGATTCCATTAGAAAAATTCATTTTCTTACCTTCTTGGAATACTACTATAGTATTTTCAGTAGGCTTCTGGTCCATATCAACTTCATCTTATTGTCTTACCCCAAAAAAAATTTCATCGATGAACTCTTGTTGCAACCATAAATCAACACCTTCTTCCTCTAGAAGGAATTATCCATCATACTTCACCTTAAGAACTTCATTCCTGTTGGTTACAGTTTCACCAGACTGTCCATCATCCTCTGAATATCCTGCAAACATACAAACGATGAGAATAAAATTCACAAGGCTCCATTGCCTCATCTGCTTCCCTTATCATCATATTTTCGAATTGTTCTGAACTATGCCAATAGTTCATGAGATATTCAGTTTATCTTCCATTATCCTCTTCACCCAACATTTCACCTTGTTCTGGTCTGCAAATGGAAACTTCCATTTCTGCTTCTGCTTCTCTGAGTTCCTCTGGTTCCTCTTAAGCACTCAATATCTGCTCAATCTTTCTCAACTCTTCTGCTATCTCTAAATTCACTCGCTGATTTCTCTTCTCTTGTGCCCTCTGCCACTTTACTCTCCTTCCCATGGTCCAACCATGCTTCTGGTTTTCATCACTTCCCTGTAGCATCTCCATCAATATTCCAATCTGGAAATCTATCTCATCTCTCTCTCTGTCAAACTCTTCTTGACTCATCCTCATGCCATTTGCTTTGGCATCTTTCCTTTTTTTGTGGCTTCTTTCTGAACCTCTGCTATGACTATCAGTAGTCATCTTCTTCTCCTCTCTTTTCACGAGCTCCTCACTCCTCTACAACAGCAATTCCTCCTTACTATGATCTTACCTCACTAAGCTCTCCTCACTCCATCTTTTGGTAAGCACGGTCCTCTATCTGGAACCTCCTCTTGAGAAACACCTTTGTTCCTTCTAGGCTTCTGCAATCTCTCACTCTCTCTTGAGAACACTTCAATTGTCCTCTCTATCCAATCTCTTGTTGGATTCTTCAGGTTCACTGCCACTTCAAAGTGCTTTCCTTGCTCTGCTTTTAAGAACACATATGGTTCTTCTCTCACAGCTTCTCTTGTTCTATGTTGCAGTCTTCACACTTTCTAATGATGTCACCTATGTTTTGAATGGATTTCCTTTGTCTTTTGCATCTGCAAGTTCTACTACACATCACCTCTGTGTGCCTTCCTTCTGTCATATTAGAATCTGATCCTTCCTCTTGCCTGCATAAATACTTTAGCACATAACTCTATTTTTAATTCCTTCATACAGAATTTCTCTGTTCTGTTTAACCCTAATTATTCAATTACAATTTTGCTCTGCTATCAATTATTTCAATCACAAACTTGCTCTAATACCAAAATTGATGCAACCTTAAGGCTGCCACAACCAATATACCTTATCGGGACTCATTTTCCCCCTTTATGGACCTTTAAAGCTTCATGCCCACAAATATGCATATCGGAAGCATTTTATATGTTTAAACCCCAGGACCATATCTTTTATTGAAATACACAGAAACACGGGAAATACACATGAATGCCTGAAAAAACCCATTTGAAATGTTTATCCGGGCCTCAAATACATTATCCCTGCCTTTATAACTCTATTGGGCCCATACATCACCCCTTTCCCATGGATTTATCATAATATTGTTATCGCGAGCCATCACGGACTCATATACATCGGAATATATGAATATGAGGAAATACATCGAGACCCACACAAAACATTGGTTTTTACCTTTTTGTATCGCGCGCTTACTGTACGCGAAAGTCAACTCGTCGAGCGCTGAGGGCCTTCGATCTAGAGCGATGAGATCTAATGGTCCAGATCAAATCGCCTAATTTCAATCGAAAATCGCAAGGTCTACATTATCAGTGTTATCCCTTGGCAAAGGTTCGATGTGATTATCGCTAATTGCTATTGGTCACTTCCATATACCTGCTTTACACTTTACCACTCCGAAGTGCCGATGCGATATGTCAGCAATCACATATCGTCGAGGCTTGGGTACAAGCCTGTGACATGGCCGATCCGATTCAGCGATGGGATATATAGAATATTACCCAGACCTAATAAGTCCCAAAAGCGATATTTATATTCTTTCAAATCCATTTTGTCGAATCCGCTAAGTGTTTTGCATAGTTTCTCTGTGTAAATGTGTTTCTGCTTGTGGACCCATATTACACCAAATTTGCCTTAACCACGGGAAATTCTACTATAAAGAATGAAAACGTAAAGCCGCACCATATTCATCCAAATACAGGGAAAAATAAACATTCAAGGCCTCCATGGGTCATTTATGTAATTATGCACACAACATTAATTTCATTCATAACATTACAGAGTCTCAAACTTGCCCAGATTACAACTTCAAAGACCTCTGTCTCAAAAGAAATGCAATCAATTACACAGTTCCACACTCAAAATCAATTCTTTGTGTACAGACATAAATACAAAACTACATTGAGGTTCTCTACCCCTCTCTGGCCTGATTATTCTAGTTAGCGGCCTTCTCCTCCTACGCTACCCATAGGCTTACAATGCTCTTGAATCCTCTCTAATCCTCTCTCTGTCTCCCTTTTCCTTTCAGAAAAGAAAGGAAACACATATATGCTCTGTCTAACAATTTCCTTCCACAAATCAAGGAATTCACTCTATTCCTAGAAATCATATCCTACTATAACTAATCACTATAGCTAACTGGCTTGATCTCCACGCAAGGAGGATCATTTTCCATTTATTCCCAATTTTGTTCAGAATTAGGCAACAAATTAACCACTTTCATAATGAAATAATACAATTTGAATAACCAATTCTTCCTCCAAACTTGCATTAGCCACAACATGTGACCACTCCATCACATTGTTGGCTAGGCATAGATTCTCCTACATTAATTCATCTCTTGATAAATCTACCCACCCCACTCATATTCTTGATTAACTATGTAGAACCCTAGACGGGTTCTAGAAAACTCTAACCAAAAGGTATGCTAATGCGAATGTTTGAAATCCTAAGTTGCTTAGGGATACTGTGAAATACTAGTTGAAGTTTTATTATTCATGTCATGTTTGGGATTTTGAGATGAACAGAAAATATAACTTGTTAGGATTAAGTGATAAGGTCTAAAATCTTGAACCTTTAAAGTTTTGGTAATATTGGGTTTGTTATGTTTTTCTACATTGGAACCCTAGCTCATTAGGGTTTGGTGGAATGTGTGATTCTACATTAGAACCCTAGATTATTGGGGTTTGGTGGAATGTGTGAGAAAGACGCTTATATTATCTTAGAATTGATTTACTTGGTATGTGTGTGTTGAGTGATAAAACCCTAGTCTAATCAAGATGATTATGACTCTAACTTTTATCGATATTTGTGAAGTTGGGTTTTTTTATCACTCCTTGGGATCTCCATGGCTGAGGAAGAGTGCAGCTGAGGTAACCACAAACCAACCTTTTAGCTTGGTAGTTAGCCCTACCAATCCAAAGAGGGATCTCTCCACAAAATCACAGCCAAGAGGACTGGATGAATTAGGGTTTTAGGCTAGGTATAAAGTGCAAAGGTTGATTTGATTTGATTTGATGGGATTTTCGTTGGATGAGGATATTAGGTCAAAAAACTAGGTCAGGGAAAATAAAATATGTTTGCATACATTCAAAGGGGCAAGGTAGGTAGGTAGGCTAGAAAATTAGGATTTATAGTGATGAGATGATTCAGATAGGTGAGGAGTTAGGAAGAGCATGAAAGATGTATTCTTCCTAAACTGAAGAAAGATGAACAAACTATGAAAACTTCCCTAAAACAGAGCATGTGAGATAATTTATGTTTATAAACTTGAAAGAGATCGTACAATAGAAATGAAATGGAATATGGAGCAACAATACATTCATACAAATGAAACTTAAGAAAAAAATAGTGTTAGACAACCATATCATAGGTATCCCAAGGAAATAGTTGTAACTCATTTATTAAAACTGGCCAAATTCTGATACAATGTCTTTGATCAATCCTACAACATCCAACTGAGTCCCACGTCTTCCAAGAGTGAATAAGGGAATGATATAGACATCAAAACAAGCTTCTCTCGTCCTCAGGGGTCGATTACTTGAGTTGAGGAAGAGATCCACAAAAATCTGAACTGGTACCTAGACTGTAGGGAGGTCCAAGTGCTCCTCCTTAATTACAATGAAACTAATCCATTTGACTTGATGATAACTTTTACCTGATGAATCTACCCCTAGGTAAATTATCTACCATCCTCAATTACATAGGTGAAAACATCATTTTCTAAGATGAAAGTCAAAATTACAGTGAAAATTCAAAAATTTCAGCAAATGGTCAAGTGTGCCATTTTTCTACCAAGTGCGCCCTCACAGTGTCAAGTGTGCCCTCCCTATTGTAGGCTGATTTTGATTGAGTTGTAGGTGTCCAAATTAGGCTCAAGATAACTTGTTGGAAAACCCTTCAAGTCTACTTTCTGAATATGCCTCCAATTTGCAAAATGTAGAGTATTTGACCCGTCAAAACTTTGTTCTCCCAAGACTGCTCAATGTGTAGTGCCTAGGCCAAATTTGAGGCAGAAACATGATTTTTTTCTTGTTTTTTTCCCTTTTTACCTACTATTTTTGCAAACTAAGGTTGGAAAAGTGATTTTCTAAAATATATTGGTCATTTGGCATCCACTAGTGGTCTTATTTTCTCAAAAAGTGGCACAAAAACATTTGACCATTTTGCTGATATAGCATTGTCCAAGAAGTAAGAAAAAGGAAAAAACCTATTTTTCTCATTCGTGTACCTTAGTTTTATGAAAGGCTCATAGTAATTTTCCTCCAAATCACTTTGCTTGAACCATTTCTCCCCAACATTTGGGATCTCGGTGGTCGTTGATATAATGGTAGTGGATATAGTAAAAGTGACACCAACTAGAGTAACTTGGTTGTCATAAAGGTTAGATATGAAAAGTTTGGTCAACATGGCATGGTGTTGGACTTTTTGAATTTTCTCACAGAATTCATAATAGCCAACATGTTTGAAACATGTCACAACCATAGGAGATGCCAAGATTTCCCCGATATATGTTGGCTCAAATCTGAGTATTCTCCTCCCTTTGTGTGGTCTCTTCACCTATGTTTCTTCTCCCTCACTGTATGGTTTGTTTTCTTCTTCTGCCATGGTGTCTTAATCTCAAAACACTAGGGCGGTATGATGTTGGTGGAATGTGGTTTTCAGCAATAAAGAGTGGGAAACGGAAATTGAGGGAGATGGTGCTAGGAATTTATGAAATGGGGGATGGGACAGGGAGTAGTAATATGATGGAATTTAGGATGGGGAAATTATTTACAGGTTGGGGTTTGGGATCCTAGGTATTTGTAGCACCTAGGGCTTAGGGTATTGGGATAAAGTGTTTAGGGAAAGGAAATTGTAATGAGGGAAGGGTATGAAACTGTAGGGGAATGCAATTTGGGAATTGAGAGTGCAATGGTGATTTGAGGGAGATATTAGGGTTTGAAATGAGTAAAACACCAAACATTTAATGAAACTTTCAAAATACCATAAGGAATGATTGTAGGAGGAAGAATAATTATATATTTAACTGTCACTCACTTGTTGGAGGTTGAAGACAACGTTGTTGAAGCTTTGGAGGAAATTTGATGAAATCTATAAGTGTTTCTGGATTTTTTGGGTAAGTGCACAGTGCCACAAGTAAACGTGCCCTCTCTTTGGTAGGTGCACATCTCCATAAGCAAGTGCACAACACCACAAGAAAACGCGCCCTCCCTTTGGAAAACACACAGTCCTTGCTCTGTTTTTTGCAATTTCGCCCAGGAACTTGAAAAATGCTCTTTTGGGATTTTCTCAATGATGGTAGGAGACAAATGAAGTTGAATTTGATGCTATGAAGGCTTGTATACTTGAGTGAATTTGATTTTTTTAATTGTAAAACCCACTTTCTAATGTTTCACTTCACCTTTGAAAACTTTGCTAATTACCCTTTACACTTTGATTTTATTCTTTGCAAATTGATGATGTTGGAGTTTGGAATTCTTTACATTTGACTTTGCTTTGATGAATTTGGCATATAGAGTTTGAGTTGGCAGCTTAGGAACACTGAGTTAACAGCTTGGGAACCTTGTACTTATTATTTTTAAATGACATAAAATTACAAAATGAAAATGAAAATTATTAGATTTAAACTCAAAATTACATGATGAAATAAGAATTTCTCTTTACAAATCATCTTCACATGGTGAAGAGAGGTTACTGATCATTTTGACACTTTTTGTATTTGCATTGCAATGGAGTGGAATTTTATTGAACCATGAAAACCCTAATGACCTAATGAAAACCTTGAGTGAGTATATTTCATGGTGACTTAACTGACATAAAGACATGATGAAATAAACTTTCATAATTGATTTATGCTCAGTACGACATGAATGTGGGCCAGTAAGTATATATTTTTGAGGGAGAGTGAGGTTGTCTTACTAGAGCTACCATCAGTGAGAAAATTTTTGAATGAGGACCTAGGTCGAATGAAAAAAAAAATTATAAGTGAGACCCTAATATGAATATGAAAAGAGGATTTTTTTATCACTGATGGCAGTATGAAATACTGACACTAACATCAGCCTTATTGGGGATGGAATCTCCTTAGAGGTGTCAAGAACATCATAGACCAAGTGCCTAACCATATGGGCCAATGCGGTCAAAAACTAACAACCAAATTGAAAACTGAAAACTTCAATCTAAACTATCAGATCATCAGAGCCTTAGGGCCTTCTCCTCAGGGTTCAAACCTTGATTAATTCTATCATCACTTGCTGAAAACTGAACTTGAAAGAAAGTTGAAGCTAAAACAAAATCCACACCCTATTCTATTCTTATTGCTTAAAATGACTACTAAATCAAGTAAAGGAAAAAAGCCAATCAAGCAACTAGATACCTGATTGTCCTCTATTTACACTATCCACAAACCACTTGAAGTTTGGAAACTCAACATACAACTGAATCTGAAAACTATGATTCAAAAAAAGATAACCATCATGATCTGTTGACTTCAACAAACTGGTAAAAGGATCTTGAAAAGGATGTGCAAAGGACAGATCTCGATGATCACCAGAAATATCAGAACAATTTTTAAGTTGAATTGTTTCTTCTTGATGAGCCAAAGGCAACACATTGGCATGTTCCT
>APFE031324067.1:0-50652 GCA_000404065.3 Pinus taeda | reverse complement strand
GCTATTTTCATTCACTGAACCAGTGTGTATACGCACCTTTGCTTCACTGAACATACATGCAGATCTATAAAGGATAATTCGCTCTTTCAGATATTCAAACACTAATTAACTCAGATTATCAGTGTTATAGATCAAGCAAGTGCCACATATAACAGACCAAAATCATACAAAGATACTATCATTCGAGCTTAAAGATTATGACCCATCAATAGAACTTATCCTTCTCTTTGCTCTAAGGTTCCTCCTTCATTCAGATCCATATCTGCACCATAATCCAATTACCAGTATTCCAGATCTAGCACTTTTTCAAATATTCAATAATTCAGATAATCATTTGCCACATGATCTCCTTCCTCTTTTATAGTCTTAGGCCTTCCACAATACCACGGTCCAAAACCATAATAAACCAATACCACGGACCCAATACTTGGGATCAACACTTCTGACGAGGTACCATGGTCCAAAACCATAGGTTCAAATACCAAGGACTAACTACCACGGACCAAAGGTAAGTTCTCCAACATATACGTGCCTTTGTAATGTCTAACCCGCGTGTATACGCGTCTTCATCTAGATGAACCTGCATATATGTCTTTTCCTTCATTCTGAAAGCTTGAACTGAGATCTATTACCAAAGAAAGTTGCCATCAAGGACAACACCTATGCCATGGCTCCAAACATGTGCCATAATGCCAACAATCTCCCCCTTTGGACTTGATGGCAACCCCAAGATCCTCAAATTCATTCTCCCTCTTTGTCATCAAGGGCAAAGGGTTGTGCTGCCCCTTAGTACATGCTGAAAATTCTGCCCCGTTGTGCTGACCATGCTCCCCCTGACTGTAGGCAAGATCTGCAACAAGATGTTCTTCAAGAAAAATGGCGACATAAAAGACCTTCATATCACCAAAAGACTCAATACTTACATCCATCACCCAAACAAGTGGGGCTCATCTAGAAATTTACATATGACAACCAAATACATTACATTTTCATCCCAGGCATAGTGGGGAAACCAAAATAGGCCGTTACATGACCTTGACACCATAAAAGAAATACATGACATAGAGACGAAATATCTAGAGCAGGACTTATGAAAGTCACCAATAATTGATAGCAGCAACATCTGTCAATCACCATTCAGATCCGCAACCATGATTTCCTTCTATTCTCCTTCTGCAATTATTCCACCAACGATAGTTGTGAACTAGAACCAAAAGCGTCTAAGATAATGCCAACAATGCATCATTAGAAGTTTATCTACTCCCCCTGAACCTGTGTCGGATGGCCTATATTAGGATATCTTCAACTAGAGCCTGTCCCTACAAATATCCATCAAACCTCCATATACGTGACTGTCTCTGCACAAACCAGCATATGTACATGGGTCCTCCTCAGGAAACTCACCTACACCCATTTTTCTCTGAAACTGACAAGATTTAACAGTAAGATGATGCATCAACTACTCCCAGCTTCTGTTTGAGGTATCAAAAGTTTCCCTGGGCAGTGGTTTGGTGAGTATATCAGCAATTTGTTCCTTAGAAGGAACATACTCCAATTTGACCTTTTGTTCCAACACTTGTTCCCGAAGAAAGTGATACTTGATAGGTATGTGCTTGGTTTTTGAATGCATGACTGGGTTCTTTGAAATGTTGATTACACTTGTATTATCACATAAGATGGAGAGAGGTGGTGTACTAGTGATTTGAAAATCCTGCAAGGTCTGCATCATCCAAAGGAGTTGAGTGTAGCAAGATGCAGTAGCCACATATTCTGCTTTAGCTGTAGATAAAGCAATCGAACTTTGTTTCTTGCTGAAACAAGATACTAATCTGGAACCCATAAAGAATGCACCACCACTTCTTTTGTTTCTGTCATCCATGCTTCCAGCCCAATCTGCATCTGTATAAGCATGAAGAGTGAGATCTGTATCTATAGGATACCATAAGCCATAGTTTTGAGTTCCTTGAAGATACTTGAAAATTCTCTTTACTGCCTGAAAATGGGTTTCCTTAGGATTTGCCTGAAATCTTCCCATTATTCCCACTGCATGCATGATGTCTGGTCGGGTACCTATCAAATAGAGAAGACTTCCAATCATGGATCTATAAGTTGGTTGATGCACTGCTGCTGATTCATCATTTGTGCTGAGGCTACATCCTGTAACCATGGGTGTACATACTGGTTTTGCATCTTCCATGCCATATTTCTTCAAAATCTGCTTGAGATACTTGGTTTGAGACAAAAATATACCGCCTTCATTTTGTTGGATTTGCAATCCAAGAAAATATGTCAGTTCTCTAAGCAAAGACATTTCGAATTCTTTTTATCACCAAGGCAAAGCTTTGACTCATAGCTTCTTCATTGCTACCAAAGATAATATCATCTACATACACAACAAGTATTATCAATTTGTCATTTTCAATTTTATATAAAGATTTCTATCTTCTGATCCTTTTGAAAAACCTTGTTGATGAAGATATTTGTCCAAACGATAGTACCAAGCCCTTGGAGATTGTTTAAGACCATAGAGAGCCTTTTTTAGTCTGCATACAAGATTTGGATCATTCCCAAGAATGAAACCATCTGGTTGCTCAATGTACACTTCTTCTTCTAAGTCTCCATTCAGAAAGGTTGATTTCACGTCCATTTGAAATACTTTAAACTTCTGAAAGCTTGAGAGATCAAGGAACATTCAGATGGCCTCAAGTCTAGAAACGGCAGCAAAAGTTTCTTCAAAGTCTATTCCTTCTTGTTGAGCATACCCTTTACAAACAAGTCTGGCCTTGTTTCTAATAACTTCCCCATTTTCATTCAATTTGTTCGTGAAGATCCATTTTGTTCCTATGACATTCTTATCTTTTGGTCTAGGAACCAACTCCCAAGTGAGGGAAAGGACATTGGGAAAGCCAATTGTGCAGTTTTGGATGTCAAGGGCGGTTAGGCTTCTACATATTTCTAAATTCCAGTAGCCAAGGGAAAAGCTTGAGGGTTGAAGATGTGAAGTGTGCAGTTCAAGGCAGGATGTGAGAAATAACTACACAATTATAGGGTTCAAGTTCGGGAGTTGGGCATAGGAATTGCATAGAGAAATAGCCCTAGGGGACAGGGACTGCGCATTGCACAGTTCCAAGTAGAAAGGTCACATCTTAGAGGGTTGAGACTATGCAGTGCACAGTTTAGTTGGGGCCCAGTGAAGCTAAATTGACCGGTCGAGAATATTTTCTAAAAATGGTTAAGTGTGCGATAGGTGATGAGTTTTGATGAACCTTGATTGTGATCACAAACTAAGCATACTTTGATGACACAAAAACATAGATCATTGAAACACATGAACGAAGCATTTCCCTCCATGTGACTGCCTCACGACAAGATACGATAAGTGTGACACTTAAGTTAGGCTTTAGGACAACCGTGGCGACACTTGTGCGACAATGCTCAAGACTTTATGTATGGGTGCGAAATATGTTTACATGGTTGGGACAACTCTTATACACAAAGACCAACCTTCGAAACCATTAGAATAGGCTTTCAAACATTGCATGATAGCCAAACATGCCAAAAGACCACAATTACCCAACATGCAAAAGGGACCAAAGCACTACAAGAAAGCTCATGAAATGAGCTCTAATGTTTGCAACAACATTGTAAAAGACCAAGGAATGCTCTGAAATTGAGTGTAAGCTAAAATTTTGGAGGGTGTTGCAATAGCTACAACAAATCTGTACCTTCATCTTCTATTTGATTTTGAATTTGTTCAATAACCCATTCTAGTGTGTAAACTTTGCCCCATTCCCCTTGCAGATCAATACGAAATGGGGTATTCCTTAGGTTCAATTTCTTGAAATGTCTCCTTGCTTCTAACAATTATTCTCTCTTTTTATCATACAAATCAATCCATTTGTTCATAAAGTCCACGTGGTACATAATGAACTTGTCAAGTATAGCACTTTCATCTACAACTCTTACATGTCAACATGTTTATTTCAAACTCCAAAGGCCATGTTGTTAATTTGAAAAATAAATTACAAAGAAAATTAAAGATTGCAAGGAAAAAAACCACACTAATCATGAATTTACTTACTAATTTCTACTTCAACACTGTTATATTGTGGTTTTTCTCCATTAATACTATTTGATGCTTGTTCTTCATCCCATAAGCATGACCTGTCTTCAAAATCCTTACCAAGGGATTCACATAGGAAGAAAACTACTTCATTCAATACATACCCTTCAACCATGCAACCCTCTGGATGTGCCTTTTGTCGAACATATATTTTTAGAGTTTTCATATACCTCTAAAAAAAAGCATTCACCTCATTGATATGACACACGCAAATTCAATGTCATCGACTAGGTGTACAAGTAAATGGACTTGTAGGTCCATGAAACTTGTAGAGAAGTCATTCTCAAATACACATACAATTTCTCCAATTTCCTTCTTCCATTTTGGCACTTCACATTCATGGATCTCCTTGGAAGTCACCCACGTAATATATGAATAGTAAATTAGTATGAACCTTTAGGAAAAAATTAAAATGCACTACAATATATCTACGTCTCTCACACATGAACATTCCATACCACATACCTTGCAAATGTTAACAATCAACGTATGGCATTCCTCAACTCAACGGTAAGACATGAATCTCCCCTAATTGCCATTGTCATGATATTTTGTCAAACACGTTTTTCAAAGGTCATTAGTTATTTTTGTCATACAATAGAATATCATAATATATTTAGTACCCAATCAATTTTACCAATAAATGTTAAATTATGGTATATAATACCTTCATAAAATTATGAAAATCATGTGTTTTAAATCTTGTGATATGTCCATTAACTATAAAATCTTTATCTAACGATGACCCATAGTTAGTTGGTGTCCTTATTGAATGTATGGCATTTTTTAGTTGGTCTAGCTCTTTCTTTTTCAAAATCCATGGAGCTTCTGCATATTTTTCATTTTACCTATTTTACCACAAATGTTTTCTATCAAATTTGGTACACGAAAGAGCAATATCTCTCCTCGAAGACAAGGTGTCCTTATCTTTTCCTGCTATATGTCAAAATATTGAATCTAGGACATTTTTTAAGATGTGTGTAGGATCTAATAGGTGAGATACTAATAGATCCTTTGAGTATGGGAGCTCATAAAATATGGATTTCATTTTCATCCCTTCTGGCATCTTAATTACAACGTGTTCTAGTTCTTCAATAGAATCACCTAGGTCAAAAAAATATTGCCAAGCTTTCAATTCAACATCTTCATACTTCTTAAGCCAATCAGCTGGACCCATAATCATGGGAGGCCCTCTAGTTTCAAATTTTCCATGAAAATGATTATTATGGTGGTTTCTAAACCTATGATATGGTGGTAGAAAATAGTTGTTGTTTGCATAAATAAATTTATGTAGATCTTTAGAATATCACCCTTGAAATTGTTTTGCACATCTTGGACATGCAAATATCCCCTTTGTTTGAAGCCCTGCAATTGAATAAGTAAGGTTAATAACATCAAAATAATTGTATGAAAGTTGGGATGACAATAAATTATGAGAGTAAATACATGAAAAATAATTATCTTACCTGAACAAACACCAAGTCAAGGGAAATCATGCATAGTCCAACATAGCACACCATAAAACATGAGGGACCTATTTGATGGAGGATGTGATCTATCATACATTGTTATTCCTTTCCATAGTAGTTGCATATCATCATTAAAAGGTACAAGATAACATCCATGTTTTTAACATGATGTTTTCCTGGAACAATGAGAGTTAGCATAAGGTGCTCCTTTCCAACACTCATCCATGGGCGAATATTGTATACTATTAATATGTCAGCTAAACACTATAATTTGAGCTCATGAAAGAGAATGGGCACACTCCATCAATTGTGAGACCAAACTTGATACTACGGGGTTCATCTTTGAATTTTCCTGGCCATTTTTCCTCTATGTGTTTCAATTCTTCTCAATTGGAATTCGCATGAATCCATATTTACTCCTATTCTTTGCTTTCTAGTCCATCAATTGCAGAAGTGACTTGCAACGAAACATCCGTTGAAGTCTAGGTATAATTGCTATGTGACATAAAACTTTCTTTCGAACTATAGGACTTTGTACATTTATACGACATCTCTTCTCTTTGCATATAGGGCATCCTTCCTTGTGTTGATATTCATCTCTGTATAGAATGCAACCATTTTTACATGAATGAATTTTCTTATATTCAATACCCAACTCAACCAACCACTGATGTGCCTCTAAGCAAGTTGATGTCAACACATTCTCTTCAAGAAATCCTTTAGTTTTTAGTGCCCTATAAGATTGCCAAAGATTAGATCAACTGAATGTTTGACTTATGATAAACATGTTTCATATGTCAATCTATATTATGATTATTCATATACAATATATTCTTTTGAAATCCCCTTAAAGAAATATAAATGAAGTTGATGAATGTTTACAAATTACGTACACCAATTGACAATGCATTATAAGAATTAGATTTCAACTCACTTTAGTAGGGTGGTGAGTATTTTTTTTGACCAACCAAATAGTGACTTGATTTCTAATAATATTTATGTGCATGTCATTTTGAGGTTCTACTTGCACCCAATTTGAACATGGGCTTCTTTGTTTCTTTCTTGATGGAGTCTTTCGGGTTGTTATAATCAACATTACGTTGGTGCTAATTACCCATGTTTTTAATGTTACTATCAACCATATGATCATTATTTTCATCATTATTTCCATTCCCAAAGAAACCTATAAGCGTTTCACTCAATCATTCTTCATGCACTGCATTTTCACTATCATGATCATCAACATTAAGGCTAGGTATAATGTCATAAGTGTATACTAATATCCTCAGTTTTTCAAATTTCTTAGTTGGTAGAGTTCTCTTTAAATATTCTCTTTCGCCCTAGTATGGTTTAAAGGATGGTTTCGATCATCCAGTCCAAATATTAATAGCCCAGTTGGATCAGCTTGGGTATTAGTAGTCATTCTTTCATCATCATCTTCTACCTATTGACAAACACAACCATTATTTAATGTATGACAAGAATTGGATAAATCATAAATGTATCAACTTCAAAGAAATATAATCAAATATTGCTTAAAAAATCTCTTCCCATGTACTATAGTCTTGACAAACCTCTTCTTCAATGCAATTATTTGTTGTGTCTGGAGGACGCATTGTCATATCCTCTTCCACCCACTATGTTCTTCATGATTTAACAGTTTTAGGTCCATGCCCATGTACATATGTTTTTTTTTTCTTTTGCTAGTTAAACGCTTAGGTTGTGCACTTGCTCCAATCTCCATCTGAAATATCAACAACACGCATCAATTTATTTCAATATTAATACACTATAAATTCTAATAATACTGTGAAAATTTGATTATCTGATGTCCTGCGACATTCGTTGTGTCCTTATTTGATATGACAGGATTTGTTGCCATGGTCTCTTCTTTCCCTTATAATACATATCATATTCAATGATGCTAAGTACACCAATTATGTCATTTCAGCCAATATGCTATCCAACACAAAACCTCACTTTACTCATATATTTGACGTATTGATATCATGTTTTGGATTTGGAAAACAACATAAACATAGTTTATATAACTTTATCTTGTCTATTTTGTAGCATTTGTAAATTCATAAACACCATCCTCCTTTGGTAGAGGTTGATTTGTATTTTGTCTTCTTAACTTTATTGTATCTGCATATTTTGTATTGGATTCTATGGCCACCCACTTTCCTCTCATTTTTTTAGTAGGTCTATATCATTCACGTCCTCTCTCCATGGCCTCCTCTAGATCCTGTAATACACAACAATGACATTAGTCACATAACATCTATGCACTTCATTTTTGTTTTGTCCAATTGGCTAAACACATAATCAATTTAATCTCATCTGGTTTTCACAACAACTTTCTAACTAAAATGCCCCTATTTTCCATATATACTCTTTTTGTCATTTTCTACTCCCAATACGATGACATGATTCAACTCTTATAAATCCTAGATGATGATTATGAGAACTAGTAGACTACTTTTTCTGTTATTTCATATTTTCATTTAACTTAATTGAAATCCTTCATAACATGGAAACCTCCCACATCAACATTGCAAAGTGAAAATATGACAATGGATACAAATTATACGAAGGTAAAAAATGCAATATTATAGGCGTTAAATAGGTGCAATTAGCGCCCTACTTTTCACCCCAAACCGACTATGCTTTTTAGCCAATAGTTAGCACTAAATATGATGCTAATGGTGCCCAATTTATCGTCAAATATTCAAATATATATATATCCTTCCAATCTATAATAGGCGCAATTAGCACCCTATTTTTCACCCCAAACCGACTATGTTTTTTAGCCAATAGTTGGCAATAAATATGACGCTAATGGTGCCCAATTTATCGTCAAATATTCAACCAAATAAATAAATATATATCTAATATATATATATATATATATATATATATATCTATCTATATATATATATATAATTATATATATATATATATTATATATATATATATATAATATATATGATATATATGTTATATATGTATATATGTATATATGTATTATATGTATATGTATATATGTATGTATATTATGTATATATTATATATATATATATATATTATATATATATTATATTATATAATATAGATATATATATATATATATATATATATAATATATATATAATATATATATATATATATATTATATATATATATATATTTATATATATATATATATCCTTCCAATCTATAATTCGCACGTGCAATGGATAAACCTATTGTGTATCTAGACTATTCAACCAAAACAATGTAATACATCCACCATATTTCCATTATCATACTCACCAATTGCAAATCGAGGGAGCTTTGAAGTTCTGTGCAAAGTTGGAGCAGACCATGGTTGGTTCAATGCGTTGATGCTATGAAAGAAAATAACTAATCAATTGGATCTTTGTTGATGGTGGGAAGATATATTGACAGACCTCTCCTACCCTGTTGTGGATTTCGGTAAAAAAATGAATTGTTGGTGTGATTCGACTTCTAGCAATAGTGAAATCAATTTGTGCATCTCATTCACCCCCCATCTGAGACAAAAAGAAAACCTTGGTCCATCCATTTTGCATTATTGTTGTTTAAAACATTTAAAGGGAAGGTGGGAAAATGTAGGGAGCAAAGAGAATGGATTTTCCACAGTTTGGAGGAAAAACATTCACCCTAGGACGCCAAAAAATGTCAGGCAACAATAGAGGGAAACAAGCAAAGGGATTTGATTTTTGCAAGAATGACGTATTTCATACTCAATTTATAGATTTGTACATGTTTCCATTGCTTGTTTGAATTGTATTTTTTTAGTTTTGTATTTTTTGAATTGTAGAAGCAGTGAAAAAACTAGAAGGTATGGACTTGTCCATGCTTGCCAAATTCATGGAAGAATGTACTAAAGGCACTGAAATGGCCCAACCAAAGCAACCCTGTCAAAGGAAATCGATTGATTCCCCATCAAATCTTGGATCAAGCAAAAGATCTAGGAAAAAATCAATCAAAAGAACCTCTAAGAATGTGGAACAAGGAACAAATACATCCCATGTCCCATCCACTCCTAGGACACAAATTTATTCCACCACCATTACATGTTATGCATCTTGCATTGGTACATATGAAGCCGAGGTAGAATACGATGTTGTCTCTGGGAATATCAGAGTGACAAATTCCAGGAAAGTGTTCAATCGTAGGTTGAAAGAGAATCTACATATTCCATTATCGAAGATTCCCATGCCCCTTCAAAAGGCAGTCATGCACGACATGAACACTGAATTTGGGACACATTGGTTAGTAAAGAAAGTAAAAAAACAAATTACTCAAAACTGTAAGACATTCTGTTGCAACCAAACGGAAAAGATAAAACAAATTCCTCATGAGCTAAGGGCCAAAAGAAGGCCAATTGATGTAAGCATGAAATTATGGAAATAATTCGTGAAATCATATGATAGAGTAGAAGCACATAGGAAGTCCAGTGAGGAGAGCACACAAGCATTTAAATTTGGTCATAAGATTTTTTTCAAATTCATTAAACAATTTTTATATTTTACTAGTGCATAATTAAATTGAATTAGTGTATGTTTCAGGACAAGGCCTTGAAGGCCAAGCTTTCCAAATATCGTGCCACACATCAAAGTGGCCAAACAGGTTTAGATCCTTAATATGAAAATTTGAAAGTATATTTAATATTTTATTTTTTTTAATTTTTTGAATTTTGTACAAAAAAGTAAACGATTGGATATTAATTATTTTAACTAGTCCCTCTCCCATGTTTTGACAAAAGCAACTATATGGCTATTATCCATCACAATTGGAATTTGATATGATACAAGACAAAAAGTGGTCTAATTTTGTTATCTGGATGGAGAATAAAGTATCATTAGTTGACTTTCAAGAACTTAGTTGGATATTGTTATGTTAATGTGTCAATTTGCATTTATTGTGTTTAGTTGTTTATTTATGTGTAGCTTGAGTTCTTTTGTGCTCCCATCGGTCATAACACCCTTATAGATCACCAACCTTTTACTATGATCAAGTCCTTGTAAATCATTATCCAATCATGGCTCTATCAAGTCCTTTGCCCAAAACCCTAAGCCAATGGAGAGACGCAAGACCATGTAATATATTATAGTTCCTAGAGACAACCTTTGGGCTGAAAAATGTTAGTGCCTAGGACCTCCATATAATTCCTTGGAAGATTTACACACTCTAGTCAAAATTAAACCGAGATTTATACATTTGGATGATATATTTTGCCAAATAAGAATCTCTAGACGTAATGTGAGCTAGTTATTAGGAAAATTAACAAATAAGTTCAATTGGCCTACTTTTTTCTGATTACAACCTTAAATTGACGTGGTAGCCAAGGTAGAAGAATATTAAGAAATTTGAGATTTAAAACATAGGGCTAAACAAAATCCTATGTATTAGATCTTCAACAGAGAACATGAAATGAAATAAAATGAGATGCAAAAGTTGTGGAGCACTTTGTTAAGGTTTCTTAGATAAAAACTATAGGTATCTCAACTATTAGCACACCATTGATAAATTTGTTAATCAAAGAAACCAACATCTTCATTACACAAGTTTTAGAAGTAGAATAACACAAATGTAAAGTTACAAAAGAAAATAACACATATTGTAAGCATCGTATATTAGGAATCATTTGAAACTTCTTCATTAACTTCCCAAAAGAGTTTGAACACATTACAAATCAAAATTAGCTAGAAATCGTCTCTGGAGCCACAAATTTGAACCCCCAATCAGTTCTAATATAACCTTTTTAAAGAAAAGGATCATGTTCAAGAACAATTACAAACATGCTAGAAGGTACAAATATTTGTTTAGCCAGTTGTCCTATTATCTAGTTGTTCTAACTATCTCTTAACTAAAACAGATACATCATAACAAAATTAATGGCCACATGCAAAAACATTTGCATCGGCAGAGGATCTTGGCCCTTGGAGACTTTTGCATCTATCCCACAGAGTTTTATCTGGATTTGGGCATTGAGACATTCTATGAAAAGCCACCTGTAGCTCTAATAGCTTGGTGTAGTCTGGAGTGGATTCAAATAAAGTTTTTATTAACCAAAATAATTGGAAATCCACTACAAGAAGTTAACTATTGTCTTTCCTTTCAATACCAAAGTCTTCTCCAAAGAGATGTATAGTCTAAACTTTGCTGCATTAACCCTTGATCATAAGCTTCCTAGGAAAATAAACTTTCATCTATACTCCTACATGTTGATAGTCCACCTCTCTTCCTCTAATCAAACTTGGAGGCAAAAGTGGTTATAAAACTATTCAATACCTCTAGTTTATTCTCAACCTGAACACATAGTTGATTCTTCTTAACAGCCTTATTTATCTCTAGAGCTACCCCATCCCTATCAATAGTGTGCATTGCCTTCAAGTCTGCTAGATAATTTTCATTTAATAATTTGATAAATTTTCTCACCCATTGTGCTTCTTTTTTAGCTTTTTTTCTTGTATGCATCCAAAACTTCAATAATAGTAGCATCTACTACCCTTTCTTCTGCAATAACTTGGAAAATTTTCCATGTAGCCCATAATTGTTGGATGATATTGTCTCAAATGACCTATCTAGCATCAATTAGGGACATATTCCCTTTCAAAAATTTGTTCTCCCTCCAATTTGGTTGATTTTAATTGCTTTTCCTTAGTATTCAGCTCTGCTTGAAGCAAAGTGATTTGATCTTGAAGTTTTTTCCTTTCTTCCTCATAAATGTTAAGCTCAGTCATCACCTTTGTCAGCTTTTCTGAATGATCATCTAATTCGGCAGGAAATACAATTGCGCAAACATGACCTCTAATAGTGTGTTATAGGTCTTGAACTTATTGAAAAATGTAACTAGTGTCAGCCTTCATAATGTATTTTATTCATAATGTAATGTATCTGTCAAAAGAAAGAAAAATAAATTGACTTATTAAAGCATGGGTTTCATGCTTGGGTCAATGATTTTTAGGTCAAATCCTCCATTGTAGGCTTCTAGGGCTTATGTCAAGAGTCCTTGTCCTTGTCATCATGTAAAAGACCATTCTTGGGCTTTATTAGTCAAGAAACAAATTTATTTAAGTTTCAAATAAGTCTTTTAGGCCTCCTCCCCCAAGTCGTCCTCAACCTAGACAAGTCAGCCTAAATGGGAGGCAGAATCCACTATATAAAGGCAACAACTTGACCTCATTTGGAACACATCTAAAGCAACTTCAATATGCTAGCTGGAGAAATATAAAAAAGAAAAAATCCCTAAGAAGAAGGAGAAAACCATAGTGAAGGAGAAGGAGACATTTGTCAAGCAAGAATAAGTTGTTTTTCTATCTCTTTGACTCACACGTGCAAAATTTTGAAGTTGTTGGGAAGGCCAAAATTTCATATTTGCAGTAGGGTCAAATTTTTTGAAGTTGGGGGCCCAAAATTCTAAGTTGTTGTTGGGTTGAAGCTGAGAGGAAAGAGGAGACTCCTGAAGTTTGCATAATCATTTTGGAAGGCTGACTTGGTGGAGGAGGAAGGTCCTTTGGTGATTTTTAAGGTCTTGGATTGTCTAAATTTGATTTGAATCTATTAGTGGAAGCGTTTGAATGGGTTTTCCCATATAGAGAGGTTTTAGCCATGGCTGAGTGTCTACATCTGGTGTCGTTGATATTGATGTTTTGATTTGATGATTCCTTGATGAAAAGAAGATAAAAGAAGAACATAAAGAAAGTTAATAAGACTACAAGAATATCACAAGTAATTATCAACATAAGAGAATCTTTCTGCCTTTCTGATTTTCTAACATGGTTTCAGAGCTTAGGTGAAGGTGAAAAGAAAAATGAAGCTTGAAGGTACATTGAAAGAAGATAATTAAGGAAAGAATGATATAAGAATAAAAGACTATTATCTATATCAAGTGAAGGAGATATTATAAAGTCTATGGCAACCTCAATGAAGACAAAAAATAAGCTAGAAGAAGCCTCCAACTACAGGGAATGTGTAGGTTTTAACCCCGTACAGAAATTTCCTAGATACAAATTCTTAAAACACATAAAATAAAAATTGCAAGAGCATAACACATAAAACACATATACACAAATATTTTCCCCTAGATCTCAGAACCGGGACTACCAGCTTGATTTTTCATTATGTTCCTTTCAATGTTACAATACATAAAATAGTAGATGGAGTGAAGGACAATCTAATCCCATACATATCCAATATAAACTCTACACAAGAAATGTATGAAGCCCTCTCCAAGTTGTTTACCATCAAGAACATTGGCTAGATATCTAGTCTCAATAATGAACTAAGGACAATAAAGATGACAAAAGATGATATTGTATCATCATATTTTGTAAGGATATCTAGAATAAGAGATGAACTCCAAGCTATTGATGAAGTTGTGCTAGAGAAAGAAATTGTAATTGTTTCACTATTAGTTCTACCAAAATCTTGGAGCTCTTTTGCATCAGGAATTAACATTTGGAATGATACACCAATCTTTGAACAAATATGGAATGCATGTTGTTAACGAGAAGCTTGAATCTCATTAGTGAGTGACAAAAAGGAGGATGAAGAAAACAATACTTCAAATGCTTACTCTACCCATCACAAGAAGAAGGGGGTGTACAAGACGTTCAAAGGACCAAAGAATAAGGCTGATACAATTTTCATAATATGGGACACTACAAAAGTCAATGTCTTGGGAATCCAAGAAATAAGAAGGGAGAAAGAGAACATGTAAATTTTGTCGATAGCTCCACCCAAGAAAAACAAGACTAAAGAATTTGAAGTCAAAGACTTATATTATTAAGTATTATCTTACATATCCTTTTAAGTCTACTATTTTAAGTTTTGTAATGTTTTCTTTTATGTTTTGATATCTAGAGTTCGTAGATATATTGCATCTTTTTAGAACTTTTTTATTGTTTAAGTTGTAGGTATCCCTTAGAAAGACTAGATTGAGAGGGAACCTTCACCATTTTACCAAAAGATAGTATATTTTTCTTTGTTTCATCTTTCATGTTTGGTTTCCTCCTCGCTTCAAGATTTTTTTGTATTGTATACTCATAACCTTTTTCTTTATATTTTCCTTGGTAGGAAATATTGCAGAATACAAGAAGGTTATGGAGGAAACTTCAAAGGAAAGATTTGAGTCATGAAAGAAGCTTTGTTGCAAAGGAATCCCTTCAAAATGATACTTTACAAGGAACTTTGTTAAAGAGCAACTCAAGGTATGTCTTGGACTACAAGTTTCATTGCGAAAGGTATGATCACTCTCACTTAAAATTTGCTTTATATTACTACCATATTTATGTGTAGTGTTTTGAATTATAAATATTCTTGTTAGGGTGATTAATAATTAGATTGAATCTACCCTCGTTATATTGTCTCTTGTCAATTGTTCATTTTTGTGAAACCCTAACCTTTAGTGTTGATTGTAAAAACCTAGAATTTTAATTCTAACGGTATGTCAATGTTAATAATGAAACCCTAGTCTACTTAGGGGTCGTTGATAAAGTATAGAACATATAATAAAATCTTGTTTTTTTAAGTTTAGGGTTTTGGTAATGTCTTGGTAAAAAAACCATAGTTCTTTAGGGTTTGTTGTTAATGTCTAGGTTATATAATGAAGCCTTATATTTTTAGGGTTTGGTGAATTAGGGTTTATGAATGAAACCCTTGTAATAATAAGGTCATAGGAATGAAAACCTAGGTGTATATCCTTCTATTTGATCAAAATACTAGCCTGGTCAAAATTTGTTGTATATCTAATTTTAAAGTTTGATGTTTTCATATAGGGTTTACGATAAAATCTAAGTAAGATGTTGATATAAGAAAAATATTAATGAAACCCTAGATATGGAATGCTAGTAAGTTGTCTTGATTATTGATATTCATGATTTAGTCTAAGGTTTGTGACAAAATCTTAGTACAAATTGACATTATAGGATATGATAATGAAACCCTAGAAGTATAATTAGTATGATAATTTGATTGTTAATATACATAATTTGACTTTATTAAAGTCTAGGGTTTGCAACAAACCCTAGTAGAGTTTGACATGTAATTCTAAAAGCATATTGTTGAAACCTTATGATTGGATATCTTGATTGAGTTGTTGATATCTAAAGCGTTATGTCTCAAAGATGGAGTCAAGGGTTTATGACAAAATGCTAGAAAGATGTTGAAGTCTAGCATATAAAATATGCAACACTTGTTGATCATGAACCTAACTAGATTTAGGTATTTGACATCTAAAAGCTTGAATGTTTTGACTCTTCCATTATAATGACATGATTTTGATATAGTTGATTTCATACTTTTGGAAATTTGTATTTGGTTGTACTTTCCATTGAAGTTTTGTAGGTACATAATCTTCAAATTGTTGAAGATATTCACAATTGAATATGATAATAATGATGAGCATGATGAAGAAAGATAAAAGAATGATGATGATCAAGATGACCTTGATGCCATGAGAAAGAAATAAATCCTTGAAAGATTGAAGTCTTTCCAATGATATAAAATAAGGAAATTGTTGAGCTGAGAGATAGCTTGGATAAAAGAAAGGGTATATCTCCCTAGTTATATCTCCCTAGTTAAGAGGGAGGGCATATTATGATAGTCATAGTAAATACTTTGAAGAAAGAATGAAGCCTAAGAACAAAATAAAGTACTTGCTTGAGAAGTACTGAGGTTGTAGTTGGTACTACTAAAGAAAGAAGAAAGCTTCCGACAAGTTGTATTTGGATAATTTGATGATGATATAAGTAACATCAAAATGATTGAGCACCCCAAAGGTTTGTGTTTAATAGTATATATATTTGGAGGTTAATTAATGATTGGGGTTCTGATTACGCAGGATCTCTCTGTAAAAAAATTGAACAATTGAAGCATGCTTGGATTAGTGGATATATGTGTGTGTGTGTGTGTGATTTAGTATATTAAGATAGATAAAGCATCTTGGGGCGAAAATATTCTTGGGAGGACATATGGTCGACCTATGTGTTGATGTTTGGATCCTAAAATAGGGAGGGTGGTGTTGGTCTTGGAGCTCCGACCTTGGATACGCACCTAGATCCCTAGGTTTGTGTTAGAGATTAAAAGCTTGAGTACACCTTAGTCCCACCTAATTAGCATACCCTCATTATGCATCTAATCTATAACATTGTGTGTGCTTTGACTCTTCATAAAGCATATCATTTTGAGATCTTCCACGTACCTCTTTATATATGTAAATATGAATACCTTCCTAGTTAAGAGGGAGTGCTGAAAAATGTAACTAGTGTCGGTCTTCATAATTGTTTTTGATTCATAATGTAATGTATTTGTCAAAATAAAGAAAATTAAATTTTATTGTAAAAGAAATTGACTTATTAAAGCATGGGTTTCATGATTGGGTCAATGATTTTTAGGTTAAATCCTCCATTGTAGGCTTCTAGGGTTTATGTCAAGAGTCCTTGTCCTTGTCATCATGTAAAAGACCCTTCTTGGGATTTATAAGTCAAGAAAGAAATTTATTTTAGTGTCAATTAAGTCTTTTAGGCCTCCTCTGCCAAGTCAGCCTCAACCTAGACAAGTGGGCCCAATTGGGGGGAAAAATCCTCTATATAAAGGCTGCAACTTGACCTCATTTGGAGAACATTTGAAGCAAGTTTGATCTGCAATAGCTCAAGAAAGGAAATATAGTTAAAATGCCTAATAAGAAGGAGAATACACTAGTGAAGGAGGAGGAAACATTTGTCAAGCAAGAAGAAGTATTTTTCTCTCTCTTTGACTCACACATGTGAAATTTTGAAGTTGTTAGGGAGGTTGAAATTTTAGATCTGCAATAGGGCCGAAATTCTGGAAGCTAGGGGGGGGGGGGGATTATATGTTGTTGTTGGGTTAAAGTTGGGAGGAAAGAGGAGAATACTGAAGTTTGAAGAATCATCTTGGAAGGCTGACTTGGTGGAGGAGGAAGGTATTTTGGTCAAGTTTAAGGTCTTGGTTTGTCTCAATTTAATTTGAATCTATTAGTGGAAGAGTTTGATTGGGTTTTCCCCTATAAAGAGATTTTAGCCCTGGTTGAGTGCCTACATCTAGTGTCATGATCTTCATGTTTTGATTTGATGATTGCTTGAGGAAAAGAAGATAAAAGAAGAACATAAAGAAAGTTGATAAGACTACAAGAATATCACAAGTAATTATCAACATAAGAGAATCTTTCTGCCTTTTTTCCTTTCTAACAGAACCTTCTCCTTCAATGGTGCTACCTATTTGTTCATATCAATCAACTGAAGGGTTATTTGTTCCTTTTCTTTCTCCAGATAAACTACTTCAACAATGTGCACAGGTTTTGTTGTAGGCATTGTTAGCTCTACTACAAATTTTGACATTTGAGGGTCAAAGACAGCTTGGCCATGTTGTTTTATGCTAAAAGGAATCTCACAATAGTTTGTTTCCTTCTTCCCCTTCATTCTCATTATACTCTCTTGACTCCTGCTTAATCCCTTGTATTCCGCTGCCTCTGTTTTATCCTTCTAAAACTCTGCATAATCCCCTATTTCCTCTGACCCCCAAGCGCTAAGCTTTAACCTCCTTAAGACCCTACCATATAACCTCGATGCTTACATTCCTCATCGCTATCAGAGCTTTCAGTGGGACTTTCATAAGCCATGTCTTTAACAATCGTCAATGGCCGATTGTCAATTGCCCCTCGGATGCGATATTGCGATAAATCATTTTACAATGGTGTATCGAGTTCGGGCCTTAAATCACTATCGGTGATTGGATATGTATAAAGGCTCCTCCCCCTTGACTTCCGTCGATGCAATATCGCGATCGCTCCTCCACGGTTGGATCAGTTTCGCCAAGATCCAACGGCCCATGCCCAATTCACTCTCACATCTCACCACAAACAGATCTTCATTGTCCATCCATTCAATCCGTCGATGATCGCTCCTCCCACTCTCGCAAGTCGCCCGCATGATAACTTGGGATAAAGTGATTTTCCCTTGTCTCGTCTGCCACGTGTCATCACCTAAATGGAATCACTGGCCATTGTATGTTTACCGCTCTCCTCCCAAAAGAGGTGCGATCAATTCCGCTTACCACTTCCACCTGATTTCTCCCGCCAAGAGGTCTCTGTCGTTCGTCAATTGATCCAACAGCTGATGCCTAATCCCCGACCTGCTTATGCATCCACCATGCAGTCCTTATGCCTTTGACCTGTATCATACACCCGAAGGGCAGAGCAATCAATTACCAAGTGCGACATGTAACAGCGACTCGAGGGCAGACCCGATAGAGGAATTAACCATTTTTCAGGACTATTAAAGCCCAAAAGAACAGAGAAGGGTGGGATTTATCATAGTTGCATCATTTCTCTGTTATAACAGAAAGCAATCCCTGTTTGCATTTAGAAGATAGCAAAGGCCCGAAAGACCCATTCTATCACATAAACAGAGGTCTTCAAATAACCTCTGGGAGACAAAGGTCGAGAAGCAATCATGGACATCGACAGCACAGCTCAGCAAACAAACCGAATGATTGTGGGGCATCTCTAGCGTGGTAGATCTCCCAGACAGTGCAGCCACTACCCAAAATAGTTGGATGTGGTTATTCCTTTGTGAGAAGAGGAAAACCACTGAGCCATGCTTGCCGGCAGAGGGAATCAAACAGTTAGGGAATGGATCAAGAAGATTAAGACTCTGAGCCTTCTAGAGAGCTCAAGAGCATTGTAGACAAACTATAAATGGCTGTTAGTAAGATGTAATAAGGGTTCAACTTCTGGAGACTAAAGAGACTTTGATACTCAAGCTTCTCATCTTCATTCATTAGTAATACAAGCTCCTTTTACTGTTATATGTTCAATTTCCATTTTCTCTTCTGTTCTAAGCTTCCACTTGAATAGGTTGTTCATGTTTCTCTGTGTTTAAGGCCAGATAACTGTCATCTTATCTCTGCTTTGATATATTAGATTTGCAAGCTTCTTTGTTGCTTTTATCTAGCCATTTATATGTGTTATTATATATGCATCTACCAGTATAGTCAGTAAGTTCATTTTTTGCCTATAGCTAGCCATTCATATGTGTTCATGTATGTAATATGCTAGTATTGTCAGTATTCTCCATCTATCCATTAAATCTACAAACTATTGAGCATTTGCAGTCTAAAGCCTTGTGTTATTGGGGGTGTTCATGCATGTCTTGAGTAAAAACATAGTTGAAATGGTTATCTGGCTTGATCCAAACCATCTTTCATTTCAATAGTTCAAAGAAAATTATTGAAGATTATATGTTACCAGGCATCTCCGAGCTGCAACCTAGGAGAGTTTCCTGGACTGCTAACATTAAATGGTGTCGTTGTCAAGGAGAGGAGATTGAAGCTCAGCTTCCCTGGAAAATGACACAGTTCCAGCTTTTTATGACAGACAAAGTCTGGACACATTTTTGGTTGTAATCATCTGTCTGGCGACTCTACTGGAGGACCTACCTGGTGGCGACTCCACATTGCAGTTCTGGTTCAGTTCATGAGGCATGTTCGGAGAAATCTTCAGAAATCACCAGCTGAACCATTACCTGATCTTGAGAAGATCGTTTAGCAGAAGAAAATATCGCATTAAGGAGCACCAGGATCAAGTAAGCCTTAAAAGTTCCATGTCTCTCTGTTAGTGAATGTCACCTTCAAAGATTCATTCAGCTCCTTAGTCATTCATTTCCCTTTCGGACCTCAGTTTAAAGAAGCATCCATGTTGTCCATCATATTCCTCTATTTCTGTCATTCTTTTCATTAATTCATTCCACTCATTCCACCAGTATCCCTTTCGTATACCTCAGTCATGGCAAGTCAACAAGCTCTTACAAAGATAGAAAGAATAGTTGTTGCTAGGTATGGACCCCTGATCTTGCCTCTCCCTTTGAATGCCATGCCTGTAGGAGATTATCAAGAATTTATGCCTAAGTTTACTGGTGTAGAAGGAGTAACAGCTGAAGAGCATTTAGAAGCCTCTTATAGCTATGCTAATAACCTAGATATCAATGAAGAGGATGTCTGGATGAGGGTTTTTTTCCAAAGCCTAGATGGGGAAGCTAGAAAATGGTTCATAGAATTACCCACTAGGTCTATTGCGGACATTGAGGCTTTATATGGTGTGTTCCTAAAGCACTGGTGGAATAATAAAGATCTACTCTTTTATCATACTGAATTTGGGAACTTGCAGAGAGAAGATGGTGAGCTATTGTCTGATTTCAACATCAGATTTAATTATATGTACGGCAGAATGCCAACTAAAGTAAGACCTACCCCTGCTTCTGCTATGATCACTTATGCCAATGCCTTCGATTCTCAGTTCTACCTGCTGTTAAGAGAAAGGAGATTTGATTCTTTGGCTGATATGCAATCTGCAGCCTTTGAAGTAGAAGCGAACATTATTGCTGCAGAGAGACTTGAAGGTGATGCCGAAAGGAGAAGTCGGGGAGGTGAATCCTCATCATCCTCAGAGCCTGAGATCGATGAACTAGCTAGGATGATAGAATTTTTGGCCTCTGAAGCTTCCAGATTAAAAGTTGAGCAGGATTCTGAAGAAGCAAGAGCTCCTTGTCCCTTTTATCTTTCAAAGGCAAATCCTTATAGAGGTGCACAGGAGCAGATGCACATTTTGCAGAGAAGCAAAGATGTAAGCGAAGATCAAAGGGTGAAAACCCTTTGTCAAAATATAATCATGGAAGAAGAGCATCTTGAAGAAGACGAGGAGGTCCATGGTTTGGAAGATAAGGGAAATGCCCCTTTCCTAACTAGAGCTACTTTTGAAGAAGAATTATCCAAAGGCACTGCTCGTGAGCCTGTTGTACCTGCAGAACAACAAGCTGATCAGCAGCAGCAATCAGCAGAAAGCCCCTTCATCCTCCAAGAATCTGTGCTTGATGCTAGCTTATCTTCCCATGGCTATGCAGATCTGCAAATGAGCCTGCCCGCTATCATCCCCAGTCCAGTGATTAAAACAGGAGAAGAAAGCTCCCCATCATCTTATGTTTCTCTGTCTGCTCAAAAAACAGTCCCTCAAAGTTGCCACTTCAACACTGAGGCAGAAAAAAATTCAATGCTCAAGACTAAAATTGATCATCTCAATCTTGATATTCTGAAACCTACCAAGGTGGCCTCAAAACAGATTGAAAAGGTAGCCTATCAGATGACACAGGAAGAGGGTGTACAGTTGTGGGACTCCTCCTTGAATGAGGACTATTCTAGGACAGATGCGGGAGATTATGATGTCTCTGTGTCCCCTGTACAAGAAGATATTGGTTCATCATTCATATTAGTGGTGTAGGCCACAGATGGCAAGGATAAGTACACGGCAATCAGATTTATTCAGCAGGTGTACAAAAGCTCCCACAAGGTACATCCAAGGAGGAAAACACACAGAAAGGGGATGAAAGTTGATCCATATCTACCTATCAAGCCCAAATGTCCTAAAATGTTTGAGGTAGATGATCAAATAAATCCAGTCCTGCTGATATATGATGAACAGGTCATGAGCAGGGAAAACAATTTTGATGGCCCAGCAGTTGGCTAGTTTTTGAATATTCATTTTTTTTAAGGTCCTTAGGCCTTAATAATTGTCAGCGTCGTATTTTATAGGTTTTTATGTAAACTTAGTTTGACCCCATGCCCAATGGATACTAGGCAATGTTTTTAAGCTTGTTTTGTATGAAGGCATTAGTCTGCAGTTCTTGAGACCTCACAGGGAGGATCTCATCCCCAGAAGGAGCCAGTGTTAGCTCCGCTACAAATTCGACATTTGAGGGTCAAAGACAACTTGGCTGTGTTGTTTTATGCTAAAAGGAAGCTCACAACAGTCTGTTTCCTTCTTCCCCTTCATTCTTCTTATACTCTCTTGACTCCCGCTTAATCCCTTGTATTCCGTTGCCTCTGTTTTATCCTTCTAAAAATTTGCATAATCCCGTGTTTCCTCTGACCCCCAAGCGCTAAGCTTTAACCTCCTTAAGACCCTACCATATAACCTCGGTGCTTTCATTCCTCATTGCTATCGGAGCTTTCAGCGGGACTTTCATAAGCCATGTCTTTAACAATCGTCGATTTCCCCTCGGATGCGATATTGTGATAAATCATTTTACAATGGTGTATTAGGTCCGAGCCTTAAATCGCTATCGGTGATTGGATATGTATAAAGGCTCCTCCTCCCTGACTTCTGCCAATGCGATATCGCGCTCGCTCCTCCACCGTTGGATCAGTTTCACCAAGATCCAACGGCCCACGCCCAATTCGCTCTCACATCTCACCGCAAACAGATCTTCGTCGTCCATCCATTCAATCCGACGGTGATCGCTCCTCCCACTCTCGCAAACCACCTGCATGAGAACTCTCGATAAAGCGGTTCCCATGTCCCGTTCGCCACATGTCATCACCTAAATGGAATTTCTATCCATTGTACGTTTATCGCTCTCCTTCCAAAAGCAATGCAATCAATTCCGCTTACCACTTCTGCTCGATTTCTCCCCCCAAGAGGTCTCTGTCGTTCGTTCACTTGATCCAACGGTTGATGCCTAACCGTCGGCCTGCTTATGCGTCTGCCATGCATTCCTTATGCCTTTGACCTGTGTCATACACCCAAAGGGCGGAGCAATCAGTTACCAAGTGTGACATGCAACAGCAACCCGAGGGCAAACCCGATAGAGGAATTAACCATTTTTCAGGATTGTTAAAGCTTGAAAGAACAGAGAAGGGCATGATTTCTCACAGTTGCATAATTTCTCTGTTAAAACAGAAAGCACTCCCCAATTGCATTTAGAAGATAAGAAAGGCCCAAAAGACCCATTCTATCACATAAACAGAGGTCGGGAAATAACCTCCGGGAGACAAAGGCCGAGAAGCAATCATGGACATCAACAGCACAACTCAGCAAACAAACCAAATGATTGTGGGGTGTCTCTGGCACGGTAGAGCTCCCAAACAGCGCAGCCACTACCCAAAACATCTGGATGCGGTTATTCCTTTGTCAGAAGAGGAAAACCACCGAGCCATGCTTGCCGGCATAGCGAATCAAACAGTTAGGGAACAGATCAGGAAGATTAAGACTCTGAGCCTTCTAGCGAGCTCAGGAGCATTGTAGATAGGCTATAAATGGTTGTTAGTAAGATGTAATAAGGGTTCAACTTCTAGAGACTAATGAGACTTTGATACTCAAGCTTCTCATCTTCATTCATTAGTAATACAAGCCCCTTTTGTTGTTATATGTTCAATGTCCATTTTCTCTTCTGTTCTAAGCTTGCACTTGAACAAGTTGTTCATGTTTCTCTGTGTAAGGCCAGATAACTATCATCTTACCTCTACTTTTATATATTAGATTTGCAAGCTTCTTTGCTGCCTATAGCTAGTCATTTATATGTGTTATTATATATGCATCTGTTGGTATAGTCAGTAAGTTCATTTGTTGCCTATAGCTAGCCCTTCATATGTGTTCATGTATGTAATCTTCTGGTATTGTCAGTATTCTCCATCTATCCATTAAATCTACAACCTATTGAACATTTGCAGTCTAAAGCCTTGTGTTATTGGGGGTGTTCATGCATATCTTAAGTAAAAACATAGTTGAAATGGTTATCTGGCTTGATCCAAACCATATTTCATTTCAATAGTTCAAAGAACAATATTGAAGATTATATGTTACCAGGCATCTCCGAGTTGCAACCTAGGAGAGTTTCCTGGAGTGCTAACAGGCATCTTTAGCTTTTGTTTTAACTACTGGACTTCAGCCTTTGTTCCTTGTATTAATGATTTAATTACTTCTCTGTCCACTAGGTTAACACCCAATTTGATGATCAACTCTTTGAAACCCTCATTTTGTACATACAAGGCCCTATAATTTACCTCTTCTTTCTTGATTATGTTAAAGGCATTTTCTAGAAGTTTCTCTACTTTGTTGATGTTATGGTGGATAAATCCCTCTTTCTAACAAGAGTGATCTCCCTAAATCCTAAAGGAAACTAGAAACAAACAGACAATTGAATAAATATTTCCTTAAGCTTATTTTATTTGAATTGTAAATATAAAAGTAGTAGAATAAGCCTCTTACCTGTTTGTGAAATGCTTGATGGAGATCCTTGCTCTGTACTGATGTAGCTTCTCAATTCTCAAAAAGACCTGCAATCACATATATAAGAGAGATCAAAGCATATGTAATATAACAATTCAAACAAGCTTAATTTAATGATAAAGAAGATTAGAAATTTAAATCATTATAATGAATATCAAAAGAAGTAAAAATCATTCAACATTTCAATAAGACAATACATTGGAAAAAATGATTCATTTGTATTAATTCAAGGATACAAAAGAGCCTTACAACCTTTGCCTTGAAGTCATGAGGTTCCTCCCAAATGCTTGTAAACCTCTATTTAGCTTATAAGCCTTCCGATCTAAATTCAATAGCATAAGTGTATCTTTTATGAGCCTCCTAATCCCTCTGTCCTCTAGTCAATTTATAGGCAAAGAGGAAGGATTTTTAGATCCAAAAGAGAAGGATGAGATCCTCTAATTGGGGGATTAGGGTTCCATGATGAAAGGGAATTAGCTCCATGATCTGAGGGGTATGGCTCAAATAGGTATGACCTAGAAGCTTTCAGTTGGGATATATTCAACCAATAATGCTTCCGGAATTCACTTTTTATTTTAACTTTTATTTGAGTTATGCATGCGTCTATAGTGGAAGACAAAGCTTAGTTATAAGTAGTGTTCATGGATAGAAACTCCAAATGCACGGAAACTGACTAGGAAAACTGTGGCAATAATACTTAACAAGTCATAAATCCATGTTACCCAAAATTCACATCTTCTTCAAGGGCTTTTTATTGTTTGACTTCTAAGGGAGTGTAATGGAACATGTTTATGGATGGCAAGAGATCCATTTTAACGGTCAACTATCATGGTGAGAAAATGACGTGTAACATATTGCCCCCTATAGTGTGAAGTCTGAAAAATAAGTTTTTTAAAGATTTAAGTGCTTTATTGATCTGAAAATGAGATCTTAAATCAATATAAAGGTATTACAGACTCATGTGCAGGAATTCCTATATTACTTAGTGCAATGGATCGAAAAGATTGCGAATAATATAGACAATGAGCAGTTAGAAAACATAACAGTCAGACCATTAACACAACAAATAATCAAGGAGTTCACCAGACTTCCTAGTTACATCTCCTGGTCCAGCTTTCAGTGTCAACCTCTATATTATGTCTTCAAGAGTAGATTATTACAAGTGTGAGATCAAACCGACTCTCAACACAACAGTGACAAAACAATAGGGATTTACTTGAAATCCTCAAGTCTACAAGAGTACACAGACTCTCCCTCTTGCTCTCTGTCTTATGCTTTCTCTCTGTCTCAGCAACTCCTTCCTCTATCTCTACCATTGAATGGCTTTTAAGCCTATCAGTGATTGTCTATTCGTCTCCCCTTTTGGCTTTCTGGCTTTTGGCCGCTGTCCCTTCCTCTCCTTCTGGAGTGTTTAAGAATCATTGCTAAACTCCCTAAGGTATGGTGGCCACCTGTTTGTAACGGAAAAGACCACTGGCGCGAGTGAAATCCCAAAAAGTTGTTTCTCTATTTACACAAAGAAATACATAGAAAACACTGAAAAATCCATAAAAACACTTTCTATTGGACTTCAAATAACATTGAATCCACCCTATAATCCTATCAGGTCTGCCTTTGGTCGCTACCGTAAGCCCACCATTGATCTGCATGATCTCCGATCCAACAGCTGATATCTATTTCTGGTGCCTTATGTGCACGGAGATTACCTACCCAAAAAAGCGATTTTCTCTCTCTTGCGCCAAGCCACATGTTGGCCAGTGTATGGGATCGGGCAAAGCCCATCCAATACCACTTACCGCCAAAGGCCCGCCCGAAATCCCACTTATTATGGAACTCAAATAATATAAAGCCGCATCTATAATTCATTTCAGGTCCGACTTTATCGCTTCGAGTCACTTCCTTTGTATTTCAGTTTTTATTCGGAAATGCGCTATACACAGAAGAGCCCGACAAATCCCTTTATATCGGAACTCATAACTTATAGAGCCACGTTTATAAAACCCCTCGGGTCCAGCTATCGCAAGTCGCATATTGTATTGGCCCCACTCCTTTGTATCACTGTGATACGATATATCGCAATCGCATATCGTATGGTCTTCGGGCCTCCGGTAATTCTTCCCTTGTGTTTTAGCGATGCGATATTGCGAGCTAATCTAGGTCATTGATCTGCGTGCTCGATCAACGATCCTCATTAAATCACATTGATCCCTATCGCAATTTCCATAAGGATGCCTCCGATGTACTCCGTTGACTTCTCTCGATTGCGATATCCTGATTTGATTTGGACCGTTGATCGGTCCGATATGACGGCTCTTGTGTAGTGTTACTTCCACCTTCGCTTAGCTCTGTTTTCTACCATTCTTTCACTATTTTCCCTTCCGATAGTGTTTCTGATAGTTAAGATATATGAAGACTTAGAGGTTTTAGGATCCATTTTGGATCACGCCTTCCCACTGAAAATCTTTTGGACCACCAAAAGTTGGTTTTTAGGCATCGATCAAGCAAAGATACAGCTCCCTCACTTGTTTAACTTCTATCCACCGTGCTTTGCTTGGATTTGAACCTTTGAGCCCTATTCTTAGGTACTCAACATCCCCTCCATGCATATTTCTCACCTTCTTGTCCAGAACTATATATTCCTGTAACTCATTGAGATATTCAAGTAACAGATCCTCAATAGAAGGCAACTGACTTTGCTCTTCAGGATATTCAATCAATGAAGGTTCATACAATCTCAAGTTTTCTACATCAACAACTGAATAGATCTGCATATAAGCTGGAAAATCAAGGCGAAAAGCATTTTCATAAATTTTATCAAGTATCTTGAAAGGTCCATACCATATTGGTTTTAGCTTCTTACCTTCACCTTGCATTCTATCTTTGTTGATGTACAGCCAAACTTGATCACCAACTTGGAAACTATGCTCAACCCGATGCTTTTCATGTCTTGCCTTGTACTTGGCTTGACTTCTTTCCAGTTGTTCCTATACTGCTTGGTGAATTTCTTGGATTTGTTCAATGAACTTGGTTGCTTTGTCCACATCATCATGTTCATTAACTGCTATGTCTTTACCAAAGACAAAATCCAAGGGAGACTTTGGTATAAAACCAAAACAAGTCTCAAAATGAGATCTCTGGGTAGAAGAGTGCTTGGCACGGTTGTAAGCATGCTGCATATAATACAAATGCTCATCCCAAAGCTTGGGTTACTTGCTGCAATAGCCTCTGAGCAACTGGATCACTGTCCTGTTGACCACCTCTATTTGACCATCTGTTTGTGGACGAAATGTTGTGCTCTTCTTCAACCTGGTGTCCATCAACTCCCATAGATTTGACCAAAACTTCCCAACAAATCAAGAATCTTGATTAGATACAATAGAAGTGGGTAAACCAAAATGAACCCATACATTCTGAAAGAACGACTTTGTTGTTTGTTCAGCTATAACTTGCTTGTTACAAGGTATCAAAATACACATTTTACTGAACCTATCCACAAAAGCATACAAATAATCATGACCCTTTCTAGATTTTGGAAAGCCCCCAACAAAGTCCATAGAAACACTTTCCCAAGGACGAAAAGGAATTGGAAATGGAGTGTACAAGACTAATTTTCTATTATTGGGCTTTTTGGTAGCACACATAGTACACCCTTTGATATATCTAGAAACTATCTCATGCATCCTTGGCCAATAACAGAACCTTTGCACTTGTGCAACTGTTTTACTTACCCCAAAATGACCTGATATTAGAGAAGTATGTGCTTCTCGAATTATGTTAACTCTTTCAATTTGTGGAATGCATAACTTTTCCAAATGATATAATAGTTAGTCCTTTACATAATAATCCAATTCTTCTACTTGCTTGCCATGACTTAAAGTTGCATATACATCTTTAAAATCTATATCTTGAGCATATTTTTCAATGTAACTTTCATGCATTATTGAGTAATCCTTAAGTGTAGTAGATGCATTTATGATTGGTCTTGATAACATGTCTGCAACCTTATTATGTATGCGCTTCTTATATCTGATGACAAGATGAAAATGTTGTAGAAAACCCATCCACCTATAATGTCTTGATTGTTGCAATTTAGTTTGTGAGTGCAAATATTGAAGTGCTTGATGATCTATATGTATGATTGTTTCCTTACCCATTAGGTAATTTTTCCACTTTTTCACACTTTGTACTAATGCATACAATTCTTTATCATATGTGGGATAATTAACTATTGCATAAGTAAATGTCTTAAAATGATAGCATATGGGTTTACCGTGTTGCATCAACGCTGTCCCATGGCATAGTCACTGGCATCTTTCTCAATCTCAAATGGATGTTGAAGATCTGGCAGTGCTAGTACTTGTGTTGTACTGATTTTTTCTTTTAAGGTGTCGAAGGATTTCTGCTATTTGCCTCCCCACTTCAACACTTGTTTCAATCATGTTAAAGCATGTAATGGAGCTGCAATGAATGAAAATTTTGCAATAAACTTTCTCCAGTATTATCTTGCCCCTAGGAAACTTCTAACCTTTGTAGCAGATTTGGGTTTAGGCCTATTCACAATTACTTCAACCTTAGAGGGATCTATCTTCAATTCACCACCCCCTACAATATGACCCAAATAATTTAAAGATGTTTTGCCAAATTCACATTTTGATAGTTTTACACAAAGATTTTACCTTTTTAAAACATCTAAAGTCTGGTTTACATGCTTTACATGGTCTTTCCATGTCTTACTAAAAACAAGAATTTCATCTAAATAAACAATTACAAAATCATAAATAAAAGGTCTGAGTACATCATTCATAACTCTCATAAACATAGCAGGATAATTAGCTAAGCCAAAAGGCATAACCAACCATTCAAACAATCCTTTCTTTGTCTTGAAAGCAATCTCCCATGCATCCTGTTCTGCAACTCTAACCTGATGATAGCCACTTCACAAGTCTAACTTAGAAAAGTAAACTACTTCTTTCAATTGATCTAATAGATCATCAATACAAGGAAGAGGATAATGATTCTTGATCGTTATTTTATTTAGTGCTCTATAATCAATGCACATTCTCCACGATCAATCTTTCTTTCTCACCAACACGATTGGAGATCCACATGGTGATGTTCTTGGTCGTATAAACCATTTTTCGAGCAACTCTTGTACCTGCTTCTTTATCTCTGCATTCTCTAAAGCTGACAACTTGTACATTCCAATGTTAGGTAATGGAGCATCTTGTTGCAGAAAAATATCATGTACTATTTCTCGCTTGGGTGGTAGACCTTTTGGTTCTTGAAATAGAACATCATACTCTGAAACAACTTTAACTAAATTAGCTTTCTGTTTAGAATCACAGCCTTCAAATGCATTAGATTTTTTAGGATCCTTTGCCTTTACAACCATAAGTAAAAACTACTTTCTTGAATTCACAATTCTTTCAATCTATCCTGAGTTTATGAGAGAATAGTTATTTCTGAGTTTATCAGCTCTTACAAAATTTTCAATTCCCTCTTTAGTGAGTTGATACTTATTTTCAGCTCTATAGAAAATAGATTACCTATCATACAAGTATGGACTTCCGAAAAAAATACCACATATATCCAATGGAACTATATCTAACTCAACCTCATCTACAATTGTTGATCCAATAGCAAACCTAAGTTTACATTTTCTTGTTACTTGTAGCTTTGTTTTATCACACTCCCAACCTAATGGATATGGCTTCTCATGAGGTTTTGTTTGTAATCCCCAACTTCTTTACAATTGTTTCAGAAATCAAATTTACTTGTGATCCACTATCAAACAAAGTATCAATCTTATTATGCTTGGAAATTACTCTAATACGAAAAAGCTCATTTCTTTCTCTCTCATTACTTTCATTATTAACAGATTTTGCAGAATTACTTGTGGATGCTTCGGAATCTTTACCTCTAATACCTATGGTTGTAGCTATTGTTTCATCGCCTGAATCTGATCCCAAGTCTTGCTGAATAGCTACAGCATTCTTTCTCTCCTTAACACCGAACTTCTTGGGTTTCAATTCTAGATGCAAAGACCAACAGTTTGCCTCATCGTGTCCCTCTTTCTTGCAATGAGTGCATGAAGTTTTATCCTTCTTTACAATGTTTGCTTTCCTCTCCTTCCATTTCAGTTTCTTCTTTTCCTTGTTCTTGCTTACAGAATACTTAGATGTTCCCACAACCTCTGGGTTTACATTCTTGCCTCTTGCTTCTAGATGTGTTGCTTGAATTGATACATCATCTAGGCTAGTGGGATTAAACATGAGTATAGTATGCTTTAAATAACCATGCAAACCACCTATATACTTCAATAAAGTTTCAGGTGAGTCCAAGGATATACCTAGAGTTAAAGCTCTTTTCCTAAATTCCTGAGTATAACTTTGTACACTCTGACCCTTCAACTGGCAAAGATTTTGCCAACTCATCATTGCCTACTGCATGTAAGCTAAAGGATAGAATTTCTTTTTGATGGCAGAAATAAAGTCTTTCTAGGCAGAAAGTATTTTACCATGTTTTTTTAGATTAGCTTGTGTCTTGCCTTCCCACCATACTAGTGCAGTTCCTCCAAGTCGAAGGCTAGCTAGCTGAATCTTTCTCATTTCTGAATCAATGTTCTGCACCCTGCAATATATATCAATCTGTCTTATCCAATTATCTAGTTTCTTTGCATTTATTTCTCCATCATAAATTGGCAAATCAAACTTCACATCTAATTTAATCAAAGAAGTTTTCTTCTTTTTCTTTTCAGGGCTAGTTTTACGCGAAGAAGATGATGAGGATGATGAAGGTGATGATGGAGGAGTTGGTGGAGAAGGCATTTCTCCTTTTCCTTTGCCTTCTGGAGAGGCAACTAGAAAAGGTTTCTCTGCTCCTTTGTCTGGTTTAGGTGTTGAGGGGATTTCATCTTGACCCTTCTTAAATTCCAGATACATCTCTTCCACCATGGCTTGAAGTGCCTTAAAACCTTCCATAAATTCAAATTATGATCTCAATGGAGTTTCTTCTACCATTCTCCTCTGAGAATAGAGTTTTCCAATCTCTGGATTAGCCTCAACAAGTTCTCCTTCTCCTAATCTAAGCTTTAATCTAGTTAGCATTCAAAATCCAACACAAGCTTGTCTAACCTTAACAAAACCTAAAGCTATGATACCCTTTGATTTAAAAATGAGATCTTAAATCAATATAAAGGTATTATAGACTCATGTGTAGGAATGCCTATATTACTTAGTGCAATGGATCGAAAATATTGTGAATAATATAGACAATGAGTAGTTACAAAACATAACAGTCACACACATTAACATAGCAAATAATCAAGGAGTTCACCAAACTTCCTAGATATGTCTCATGGTCCAGCTTTCAGTGTTGAACTTATATTATGTCTTCAAGAGTAGATTATTACAAGTGTGAGCTCAAACCGAGTCTCAACACAACAGTGACAAAACAATAGGGATTTACTTGAAATCCTTAAGTCTACAAGAGTACACAGACTCTCCCTCTTGCTCTTTGTCTTCTGCTTTCTCTCTATCTCAGCAACTCCTTCCTATGTCTTTTCCATTGAATGGCTTTTAAGCCTATCAGTGCTTTTCTGTTCATCTCCCCTTTCGGGCTTTCTGGCTTCTGGCCGCTGTCCCTTCCTCTCCTTCTGGAGCATTTAAAAGTCATTGCTAAACTACCTAAGGTATGTTGGCTACATCTCTTGGTCCAGCTTTCAGTGTCGACCTCTATATTATGTCTTCAAGAGTAGATTATTAAAAGTGTGAGCTCAAACTGAGTCTCAACAAAATAGTGACAAAACAATAGGGATTTGCTTGAAATCCTCAAGTCTACAAGAGTACACAGACTCTCCCTCTTGCTCTCTGTCTTCTACTTTCTCTCTGTCTTAGCAACTCCTTCCTATGTCTTTTCCATTGAATGGATTTTTAAGCCTATCAGTGCTTGTCTATTCATCTCCCCTTTCGAGCTTTCTGGCTTCTAGCCGATGTCCCTTCCTCTTCTTCTAGAGAATTTAAAAATCATTGCTAAACTCCCTAACGTATGGTGGCCACCTATTCATAACAGAAAGGACCACTAGTGCGGGTGAAATCCCAAAAATTAATTTCTCTATTTACATAGAGAAATACACAGAAAACACTAAAAATCCATAAAAACACTTTCTATCGGACTTCAAATAACATTAAATCAACGCTATAATCCTATCGGGTTCGCCTTTGGTCACTATCGCAAGCCCACTGTTGATCTGCATGATCTCTGATCCAATGGCTGATATATATTTCGGGTGAATTATGTGCACGGAAATTGCTTGCTCGAAAAGGTGGTTTTCTCTCTCCTGCACTAAGCCATGTGTCGGTCAGTGTATGGGATTGGGCAGAGCCCATCCAATACTACTTACCGCCTAAGGCCTGCCCAAAATCCCGCTTATTACGGAACTCAAATAATATAAAGTTGCATCTATAATTCCTTTCAGATCCGGATTTATCACTTTGGGTCACTTCCTTTGTATTTTAGTTTTTATTCGAAAATGCGCTAATACATAGAAAAGACTAACAAATCCCTTTATATTGGAACTCAAAACTTATAGAGCCACATTATAAAACCCGTTAGGTCCGACTACCGCAAGTCGCATATTGTATTGGCCCCGCTCCTTTGTATCACTGTGATGCGATATTGCAATGTGATATATCGAAATCGCATATCGTATGGTCTTCGGGCCTCTGGTAAGTCTTCCCTTGTGTTTTAACGATGCGATATTACGAACTAATCTGGGTCGTTGATATACATGCTCGATCAACGGTCCTCGTTAAATCCTATTGATCGCTATCGCAATTTCCATAGGGATGCCTCCGATGTACTCCGCTCACTTCCCCCGATTGTGATATCCCAATTTGATCTAGGTCGTTGATCGGTCCAATCCAACGGCTCCTGTGCAGCGTTACTTCCGCCTTCGCTTAGCTCTATTTTCTGCTATTCTTTCACTGTTTTCCCTTCCAATAGTGTTTTCGATAGTTAAGATATATGAAGACTTAGAGGTTTTAGGATCCATTTTGGATCATTTATCATGCCAAATATTGGATTAGGTACAATGGTTGGAAACCTACAAGAAACATTCAAGGATTACAATGCAATATATAATCATCACTAAGCTAGTCATTCCCATACTCGAAGTAAAACTAACTCAGTGAATAAGTACGGGAAAACTCAAAAATAATATCCATAGTAGACACAATATGGACACAACCATCAACTATGAATTTGTCTACATAATCATGAATATATATCTCCTCACGACCTAGATTGACGAAACTAGATCCAAGATCTTGATCTCCATCTCTCGATCCGTAGTAAGAATATATCCATGTGAGTGAATGTCTCAAAGTCAAACATGGTATAAACAACTTGATTATCGGTCAATGATGTGAATGGTTAACAAGTGCAAGAGAAAACACCAATAATAACAATGGCTCTCAAGGTACTCTCAGTACAATCTATAGAGTGTGAAAAGATGATTTGAAGTCGAACATTCATAGAATCATTCAATCGAAGTCAAATGATGAGAACCTGTCGTCGAAGGTGAGAAACTTGTCATTAAGGCATGCAAGCCTCAAGGCACTGAAGGTTTCTAGATCAACTTCCTCAATAATGAGTTGATGTCGATAGGAAGTGACCTGTCACAGGAGAGCTCACGACACAAAACACAATCTCAAGTTTTTGAAGAATAGAAGCAAGGACTGACTCAGGGATGGTCGACGTGACTGAAGGCCAAAATTTGAAAAGGAATATGAACGGAATTTGAACTTCTATTGAACACATAGTGACACTACAATTGACTTGGCAGCATTTGACCCAACGATAATACTCAAAACCAGTTGTTTGATTAACTATAAGAAGAAAGGATTTCCCAACACGGACACAGGTGTGATAGAGTGTTGTGTTCAAGAGAGACATGTTGCCTTTATAATGAATTTAAAATGAATACCTTTCCCAATATTCCCCCACCATTACTGGAAAGTACCTCTTTATTTTTTTACAAGCTTAAGGAGGATAACATATGCTTGTTCTGTAAGCTCATCCTTCGGATGAGTCCTTCAAGGTATTTTTAACAAACCTTAAGAAGGAGTGGCCCAGTCTCGTAATGCTTAAACAGTCCTATGCTATTTAATTTTTAATGAGTCTAATAAAGGGGTAACTCGATGTTGTTTTCATATTTAAAGAGTTTGAAGCATACGCAAAAACAAAACTCATTCAGTTCTTTTACCGTAAAATTTTAACAAGCTTGGAGAAAGCAAAACTTGTTGTTTTTCAGTTCTAGGTAGTCACGAGAAAAACATAAGTAAACTCCATAGTTTTTTTTCATAAATTTAGTCCCTCAAGCCTGAAAAAGGATAAAATAATGTAGGAGAGAACTCTATTGACCATAATTAGTCAATGTATATCTTTTTCGTAAATAGTCCAGTTCAGTCTGTAAAAGGGGTAAACTTATACTGAGTGGACAGTTGTTCATTTACTTTTACGAGTTCAAATAATCAAGTGCTCGAAAATCTTTTCATGTTTCAAGAGTCTGAAAAGGGCTTAAAAGAGGACTCTATGTTTTGCTTTTTCGTAAGTTTTAACTAGTTCGAAAAAGTAATAAAAATTTACTCATATCACCGAATTTAAATTTAATTAACGAGTAGGAAAAGATGGAAAGAACTTGACATTTTCATGTATGTTTTACAAGCATGAAAATATAGAAAAATACACTCAGGATTTTCATGACTTTAATGAGTCTTGAAAATAATAACCAATATCGACTTGAGGTAGGTTTCATTTTATACAAGCTTGAAACAAATAAAACTATGCTTGAAAGTAGTTCATTTTTAGACAAGCTTGAAATAAATAAAACTATGCTTGAGATAAGTTTTCATGCCCGCAGCATACCAACATAGGCACGTGCTCCACCAAGCTTCGTTTCATTCCCCTAAGTATAATATCAGTTACTAATAGGTGGATGAAATGAAGGTTCATTTACGATATTAGATGAAAGACTCGACTTAATTAGGGGAGGATTTCTTTCATTTTTTAACATGGTTGACACAGTAAAAGAACTATCCTCATAAATATTTGTTTCATTTTTTAACGAGGCTGACACAGTAAAAGAACTATCCTCAAAAAGATTTGTTTCATTTTTTAACGAGTTGACATAGTAAAAGAACTATCCTCAAAAAGAGTTGTTTCATTCTTTAATGAAGTTAACACAGTAAAAGAACCATCCTCATGGGTTGTTTCATGTTTATGTGAGCTTGAAACAAAAATAACTATGCTCAAAGAACCTGTTTCATTCTTTTAACGAGGTTGACACAGTAGAAGAACTATCCTCTTAGTGATTTGTTCATGGCTTCCACTTGGAAGAACCACATGCCAAAGGGTGTTTCTCAACCATGGCTTCCAAGAGATCTTCATCAGAAGGAAGAATATCTCTCTGGAAGGAATGCATGTGAAGAGAATCAGAAGGGGTAATAAAATCCATTTCAAGTTCCCCCATGAGGTTCCCTATGTCAATTACCAAATCTAAGTCATAGGAAGTCGAGCAAACAGTGAGAGGCTCACTTGCAACAGTAACTAAAGGCATGGAAATGGTTACCACATAATCAGCCTGTGGCGGGGTAGATACCACCTACAAATTAGGAGCATTCAAGGATGTCAGAGGTCTGGTAGTCGAATCAAGATCAATGAATGAAAGTTTTTCAATAGTCACAATGTTTCCATTGTGAGGAAAAAAACATCACGCGAAAGAGTGTCAATACAACACCTTCCATGGCATAGACATAGTCCCGCCCAAGGAGAAAATTGAAGTCTAAGGGACTTTGGAACGCCATAAGATCAATACATAAAATTTTATCTTCCAAGGTAATAGGTAACTTAGGAAGGATCCCTAGAGGTTCACTAACAGTTTTGTTAAAACCTAACAAATTATGTGTAACAAGAACAAGCTAAGGGGAACCCAAAGCTTGCCAAGCAAATGAGGATAAAATACTGACAAGAGCACCTTCATCTACATTTGTGCAGCACACTTTCTTACCATGAGCCTTCACAATGATTTTTAAAGGGGTTAAATAAAGAAGACGAGGTTCTGGCAGTATACTCCAATCAAAAGAAATAGCCTCATTACTAGGATGGGGTTCAAAATCAACAATGAAATGCCCCCTTGTGTAAAAGAATATGAGGTAACATGAATAAATTGAGTGGTATGAAGTTCACTCTATAAAGGGAGAGTGAGATTGACCGAAGATGGAATTGATTCAACCACTTGATCATTAAATAGTTCATCAATCTCAGTAACACATGTTTCACCCTCCAATGGAAGGGTGGGATTGACTGTACTTGGATTTAGATCAATCACTTCATCAACTAACGGTAGATGGGGAGAAATTTTATGGTAAATAGTTGAAAGTTTTTATTATGAAACAAGAAATTTTTCCAACAATTTTGAGGCTTCATCCATGTGAGGGCAAAGGTGACTAAGATGAGTCCCTTTGCATAACCTAAAAAGGAAACATAACTTTAAGTTTTTTCCCCGGAATCTGAGAATCACTGGTTGATGGATCAATAGTAAGTTGATGAGAATTATTTGACCATACTTATATGACCTTAGGAATACTAGGACAATTGATAAGGAAGTGGTCACCCTTACAAATATTGCAAGGGTATTTTGGCTAAAGATGCATTGTGGAAGTTTCCTCAGCATTACCAATACTTACACCAATGGTTGGTTGGTTGACTTATTTCTTATCTTTCTTCTTCTTCTTAGTCACCTGGTTAGTAGCATCAAGTCTTTTATCACGTGAAGAAGAAGAAAGGGAGGATGACAGGTTGGGTGAAGAAGGTAAAGGGTCAACAGTAGGTTGGTGATGTTGAGATAGTGAACTTGGTCGAGGTGAAAAACTCGGTTGAGTTGGTGTTACACAACATTTTTTCATTGTCCCTATACTCCTCATTCCTTGATCCTGGAGGACCTCTATAGTGAACCCCACATGCTTTGCCTTCATGAAGAAACTCCCATTATGTCCCTCTTCATGAGTAGATCAATTCCCTTTTGCACCATTTCACCTACAACTTTTGTTTTGCCTAGTTTACAAGACCAATGCTAATGACCTTTGTCTTCCCCACGCCAATGTGCAGATATTAGCATTATCCCTCATGCTAATCAGTGTGACTAAGTTGTGTTCCAGTCGCACCGGTCCTGTTTTGGAAAGTTTTTTAAATTTGGAGCCGAAGCTTCCAGATCTAGAAGCTTCGTAACGAAAGTCTGGTAAATGGTTTGACCAGATGGGGTCGAGGATATCAGTTTGGGCTCCTTTCCCCTATAATGATGGAACTACCTCAAGGGATAAGTCCTTTTCCCATGAGAGGAGGATCCATCTCCCATCCATTTTCCTATATAAACCTCCCTTCTTCCCAAGCACATGCTAGTTTTGATATTGGTGTGCTTATGCTATTTTGGTTTGGAGTAGACAGCAAGCTATTACTAGTTGCAGCTATCTAGTTGTGTGAGGGAGAAGTGTGATTTGGTTTAGAGTGAAGCCTAAAGGGAAGAGCCTTAAAACTATTGTTGCTTGAGGCCATCATGGAATGCTAGCAGAAGTGTGTGGGGACCTGGTCTTGTCAGAGGAGGACTGAAACATCAAGATAAATGGTTGTAATCTCTCTCTGATATTAATATATGCAACTATCGATTGATTTCCTACATGTTTTGTTATATTATACATTCATGGCTTAATGTTTCTTGACTTGTTAAGTAGGTTGAATTGGAATTTGTCTATTGTCATGTTTGTTGTTTCATGTTGTTTACTTGTTTTAGGTGCTTGAAGAAGCAAGCGAGAGATAGATGGAGCAAGAAAGTAACGACATCATCAAATAGGACAAGCGGACTAAGAGGTAGGCCCTCTTGTTTGGTTCTAACCTAAGGAAATATTCCATAGAATGTATCTGTTGTGGCTAGACCCATCATCGGGCTAGAGGAATTCATTCATGTCCGCACTTATAATTTTACTTCACCACAAATTGGTGACTCCACTAGGGATACCGATCCTTTTGTTGTCTTGGATTTCATGATTTTGTGAGAAATTTTCTAGTTACACTTTTTCCCTTTGGTTATGTTTCTTTTCTCCTGCTTACTGGTCTGAGTCTAAAATTCATAGTAGCAGATCTGGTCCCTGTTTCAATTTTTTTCCTTAGCTCCCTCGATCAACATGCTTAATTCGCTGACAGTCGCACTGACCAGCCTATGGCGCTTGTTGTCAATTATGTAGTCACGTCGATGCATATAAGTGAAGATTAGGGCTTGGCCAGTGTGTTCTTCTCTTGTAGTTTTGACCCCGTAAGCCTTTTGGACTGTTTTCTCCCTAATTAGAAAGCTACTTTTCATTTGGTTTTGTTTGCATGTTGGCTTATCATCTTTCTGCTTGATTGATTCATTGAGTCGTTGAGTAGCCAATGACACTAGGGAATCTATTCAATCGTCCATTCAGTTGTTTGCAAACTCAATAAGTTGGGTTGTAGGTGTAATTACTCTTTGCATTTTGTTTTTTTGTCCTTTTACGACTTTGACCTCCTTTACACAAGTTTTAAAAGTTTTTTTTTGCTTGCCTAAATGTTTCTTTCCTGGCATAGATTACATTGTTGGTCTTATGATTGGTAAATTCAGTGTTTCCTTAGTTTGAATGAGTTTCTCTTTTCACGTGTTCATTTGCTTGAAGAGCTTATTGTCTCGAGAACTTTTTCACAGAAATATTATATGCGAAAAGTGTGTTTCATTGTTTCATGAAAAAGTATGACATTCTAGTTTGTTGCATTATTACGTTACAATAACTTGCATCATTGAAAGACTAGAATTGCATCGGAATTTGAAAAAGGAAGAGAACTTGTTTGCTTTTGAAAGGACTAATAGATAAGTGCTTATCAGGAAATTAGCAATTGGAATGCATTTTTCATTAGTTCATTTTTTGAAAAAGTAAGGTAGTGAAAGATCATTTCATTTTCAGTTGCTTGATTGTTTGCATTTGGTTGAGTAGATTCTACCCTATCTAGTATAGGCATTTCATCAAATTGAAAGGGTCTTGTCTCATTTAGTTGCATTTAAGGTCTCTCGAGCCGCATCGCTAAGACCTGAAAACTGAAACATAACTCAAGATCAACTTTAGAATGAATTCAATTAACCTAAGGCGCATTTGACATTAATGATCACATCTAGAAGGTCTAGGCTAGAGATGTGTTCTGGAATCTTTAAACCTAGCAGTTGTCGTTAGCTTTGGCATTAGACAGCGCTAGTACAGATTTATGCTCCCCATACTGTCAATTGTATATCGGGAGAACCCACTATGCTATAATCCTTTTATCCTTAGGAAGCCAAGTCGGCTACCGTGCAAACGTGATACACTGAACACAACATTTGGGGAGATTGCATGCTCATACTTCTTGGTTCACACGGAGGTATTCTGCAGTTCACAGTTGCCTGGTAATCCTATTTACCTAGATCATCTAGAGCAGTCATTTGATCTTTTTGACTCATTAAACTTAAAATATCATTCGAGCACTTGTCCTTTTGAGCTCGTTTCCAACCCAAAGCGATAGAGTTGTCTTTGTTTCTTTCTCGACTCTTAAAAAATGAAAGAGCACCAGTCTTTTATGCAACTTAATAATTGATTGCCAACAATCCAAAAACACCTTTCTAGTCTTTTCTGAGACCAAATTGTCATTTTACCTTAAAAGAACATTTTAAAGCCTTGAAGTTAATTGTTCTGTCGACTAAGACAAGGCCATCGTGGCTAAACCATCTGGTTCACCCAATTCCTCTTCCTCTCCTCCATCTGAAAGATTGTCTAAGGAGCCATTTCCTGAGTTACCAAAGTCACTTGAGGACCAATATGTTGAACTCGCAATTGTTCTTAGCATTCAACCCTTTTCATCTCGTCCTCCACCTACTTTAAATACTAGGTCATCTGTTGATCTTGGCCCGAAATCTCCGAAACAATCTCGTTCAAACTCCAAAGAACTCGCCAACCACTAATGGTCAGCTTGGACTGGTTATCTACCCTCTAAACCCTCTATTTGACCATGTTGTGATATCAGCGCAGCGTCCTTACAATCTGTACAACCAGCCGGGTGTTCCTTTGGAACTATCCCCTCGTACTCGTTTGACCATTCGTCATCGTTTGTTTTCAGACATGGAACCCGAAGGCGATACTCCAGTCACATCTCCAGATCAGTCCAGAGTTTCTACTCCACACACGGTTGATGGGGAAGAATTGTAATTGTAGTTTCCTCTCGAGGGTTTTTCTTTTTCAGAAGGTATTCCCACCAATTTTGCACCCAACTGTGTGTCTCTGGCATAGTTGGTTTCAGGTACACCTAGTTCCTCATCACTTTACCATAATCCTATATGGGCGTCAGGCACCAAGCCTACGTTAGGTTCGTTCATTATGAACACGGCTTCCCAACAGGTTGTTACTTCAGTCCTGGTGCAACCCACTGTTCTGAATACCATTGTATCATTAATCCTAGTTACTTGTTAGGCATAACCGGCAGTTTCAAAGATTGTCTCTGTCAGTTCCTCCATCCCGCTAATCAGTGGCCAAGTTGTGCCACTGCCTGGGGGGTAGAACCTGAATGTTTCTATGGTGTCAGGTGCCACTAATGTGAGCAGCCAACAAGCTCACATGCTTGGTATAAACCAGCCTTCTTCTGGTATTGTTTATAACCCATCTGATCCTACTGGGTCAAGTAATGTCCGGTACCAATAGGTTCAGAATCCCGTTGGTCCATCTAGATCGAGCAATGTTCAGTATTAGCAGCCCTATGGGGCTCAGGTCCAATACCAAAATCCTTACGTTCCATATGGTTCTCAAGAATGGATAATCAACCTTACACCCTCTAATCTGGGCAATACATCCAGCCTAGCTATGGCCAGATTCTGTTCGGCAATTTCCCGGGCACTGTTCAAGTACCCTTGAAATAGCAAGGACATCCTGTACAACAAAAAGGGCAGCCTTTGTTACCATAATGGCAACCTTTGTTGTAGCAATGGCTCCCCACGCAACAACAAGGGAAGATGATCCCACAGCAAGGTCAACTGCAACAACCGTAAGGTCAGCCCTTGCAACACTTGCAGCAAACAATGCAGAAACAGATGCAATATGCTCTGCACACCTCTCAAATGTCCTTGCAAGGCCAATCTCTGTAGCCCTAGGGACAAATTTTTCAACTGCAAGGTCAACACTTACAACAACAAAACTAACCAGGGCAGCAGCAATCCTTGTATACATATCAACAAGGTCAACCCTTGCAAGGGCAGGGTCAAGGTCAAGTCTTATAGCAATAGGCTCGAAATCCTCATGTCCTAGGTCAACAAGTTTATAATCTTGTCGACCAAGGGCATCAGGCACAAAATCCCTATGTCCAAGGGCAACAAGTGAATCAACCTTATGCCCAAGGACTATAGGTCCAAAACCCTCTTGTTCAAGGGCAACAGGTTCATCAGCCGTATGTTCAAGGACAACAGGTCCCATATCCATATGTCTAAGGTCAACAAGCTCAACAGCCTTTTAACCTATACGTTGCTTATCAGCAACCTATGGCTGGACAATTCTAGGGTATTCAAGGTCAAAATCCTCCCTATGATCAAGGTAATCCACAATGGGGGTAGCTTCAGATTCCATATGGTTGGAATCCCCCACTGTGGGGCCAAAACCCTTACTAGCAGGGATGGGCTCCTCCCTATGGGCCCACTTATCGACCTCCCATGTCTTTTAACACCCAATTTCCTTTCATGGCTATACTCGAGTTGCTAGATGTATCTCACTTTACGAATGATCTGATCCTTCATTCGCCATTCTGGCCTCCGGTTCCGTTTAAGATACCAAGTGATTTCCCAAAGTTTGTTAGGGAAGCTAAAGAAGATCCCCAAGCCCATGTCATGACATATCACTTCTGGTGCTCGTTGAACTCATATGTAGAAGATTTCATTCGTCTCCGTCTTTTCCAACGAACCCTCACGGGTGCTGCAACGAAGTGATACATCAAGCTACCTCGAAGTACTTACCATGACTTTAACTCTTTAGCCATGGCTTTCCTATGAAATTGGCACCTATTTGCTCACATCGCTTAAGCAAGATACTGCGACACACATCTCTGATCATATCCATGAATGGAGACGTAGACATCACCTGATCAAATTCGAGGTTGTTTATCAGTTTCTCACTGAATGGTTTACCAAATCATTCGTAGCCCCAATTTCTCACGATATAAATAAGGGTGGATGTGTCACTGAAGAGCAGGCCATCACTCGTCCCCAATAGTTGGATCTAGTTTACTCTAAGCTTGGCACTTTGTATGAGTTATTACCTAATGCTCCATGGCCATCATCCGATCTCATAGCATCAAAGTCATCAGTTGTTCCTCCCATCGATGGAGTTATTGGTTCAGTATCCTAGACCCCTGCTAAAATTTCTTCTAAATAGAAGTTGATCTCAAATACAATTCCTAATAGTTCATCTCAAAATCCACCTGGCCCTCGTAAAACCTCAGAGGTTCACATTGTCCAGTCTACCACAACGGACAAATCCTCAAAATGAAAGAAGAAAGGCAAAGGAAAAGCTAAAGTCGATGCCCCAAAACAAGGTCCTCCCAAATTTTCTGCTGGCGAATCTTCGCAATGGAAACCTAAGTATCCCTACCTCATTTGCGAGAAAGATCACTACACTAAGGATTGCCCCCGACGATCCGAAGTTAGTCACCTACTCAAAGGGACCCCTGCTGTCCTCAAAGAGCCATTTCTATTTCAGCAAACCCAAATGGTAGACCAACCCCAACTTGCTTCCTCCAGATCTCAATTGTTCATGATGAGTACACCTATTTATGTGGCTACTAGGTCGAAAGACTATCAAATCCCTTCTCCAGCAGCTGGGAAAGATAAAGAAGTTTCACCTTCTTCTTCTATGTTGAGTTTTGTCCCTCTGCATATTGAGTGCCCTAACCCTTATTCCGTTATGCGGCCACCCTCTCGAGGTGTACTACGGAAATCCTCATATAATCCCAACGCCCAAGCTACTCAGCATTACAATGTTATTGAGGGTTTGGCTCAGGAGTAGTCAGCCATGTCGGCTCTCGAGGTACTCCAAAGCTGCCCATTACAATGGAAATCTTTGATGTAAACTATCGGGGGCATCAATCCCACCGATTCCAATTTGATATGTTTTGATCTAGAGAACCATGTTCTGCGACTCCCTCATCAGATTGCCTTTCTTATTCAGGTAATCATCAATTAGACGACCATCCACTGAACTGTCATCGATGAAGGTGCTTCCACCTGCATCATGTCAACCGTGTGCTAGAAGGCTATTGGTTCTCCTTCACTGAACCAATCTCTGAACACATTGGAAGATTTCGATGGGCATAATCTGCGATCCTTCGATGTCTTACCTAACCTTGCCATCACACTAGAAGGTAAGACAGTGCAAGTTGAAGTAGAAATTGTTGATGCCAATCTCAATTATAATCTTCTACTCGGTCGAATTTGGACTCATGCCATGCATGTCGTGGCCTCCTCTTTATTTTGTGTGATTCGTTTTCCCCATCAAGGGAAGTTTGTCACTGTCGACCAGTTGTCTTTCTTTGCCTCTTCCTCCTCAGATGGAAATTTTTCATACGTCAAGCGCTTTGGTGCTCCCTATGAGAGTGTGGGGGTAGTTCTCTTCAAAGATTCTGCCTAAATGGGAATTTTTCCACTCCCACCTCCTCATGTTGCCTTTGTCAACATGATCTTGGTCATATCTGATCCTTGGGTCATACCTGCACCAGATATTGTTGATACCTAGGGCGAGGTTATGTCACTTAATCCCGCCGAAGTCAATTATGTGGAAATTGTTTCGGCTTCGAACTCTGCATCCTCTAATTCTTTTGTGTCAAAGACCTCTTTCGATACGTACTCTCAAACCCCGTGGCTTGTGCTACCAGCCTAAGCCACAAATAACCCAATGATGCAGCCTAAGCCGCATATACCCACAGTACGCAAATTAAGTTTGCATGTCACATTGTGTGTGTCCCAAGATAAACACCAATATCAATGGTGAAACCCACTTTATCAAATTTTAAGTCTTTAAGCATAAATATATTTGGTTCTCTTAATCCTTATAACTCAACCCTTCGATTGATTTTATTAACTGCGTATTTCAACCATACCATGGTCTTCAGACTTTGGTTAAACTCAAACTTAACCCATAAAACATTAATCCGCTTATTTCTATTACAATTTTTGTATAATAGAAATATCTCATAAACCACACTTAAACCTTACCTTTCCGCCATTTCACAAACCTTTTCCCATACATCGATGCTCTCCTTAGCAAGTTAAATCTCCACTGTCAATCTCGTTCCTCGATCCGATGGTTATCGTGTCACCCGATCATCAACTAACTCGGACAATCTCTATCGTTGATCTGCTCTGCCCAATCCAATGGTTGTCGCGTCACCTGATCGCTAACCAGCTTGGTTGATCTCCACCGTTGATCAATCATGCTTGATCCAATGGTTATCGCGCAATCTCGTGTGGAATCGTGCACGACCGGTATCAGGTCGAGAGCATGCAAGGAAAGTGGTTTCCTCTTTCCACCGTGTGCTACGTGTCAACATCTAAAGGTAATCGCATGAAATTTTGAAATACCGCTTAACACCTTTAGGGCACGTGAGAAACTACTTACCCCTTACGAATACCACTTCATCCTTCTTCAAGCACATGGGTTTAATCTCCGTCGTTCATCATCTTAACTTTATTTCACGCAACTTAATCTTATCTATCTATCACACGCAACCTCATCCATTGATCTGACAGATCCAACGATTCCTGTGCACTATTACATTCTTTTGGTTCTTACTGTATAATCGCCCATTTGGCTTTTTGCTTCTGTATTTGTCTTCGCCTCACGATCTTCACTTGTTTTGATCTCAATCTTTTCTCATGCCTTTATGCTTCCTTCACCTTCGTTGTAACATTAAAGGCTTTCTCCAATATAGTCTCTGTGTAAAACCATAACACTCCTCTCTGCACTTCTTCTCTGATTCTGCACACTTGCAACCTACGTTGCACAGAATTACTCAAGTTCACACACAACTTATAATTCAAATACACATCACACAAACTCATAATCGAGTTATCTGTATTAATAAACAACCATTTACACTGGAATTTCTTCCTCAAACTGATTTTCAATATCATTGGCCTTTCCTTTCCTTCCCGTAGGCCTAAATGACTAACTCTCTGACTCCTGACTAACTAACTTACTCTTTATCTGACTACTATGCCTTTTTGGCTTACCTTTATACAAAAGGTTATGTTTAGCCAATTCTGGTTTAGATCCTTAATCTATTGAACTAAATCCTGAATATCCTCTAAGTCCACTTTTAACTCCAGTAATCCCTAAGAATCCTCTCTAGTTCCACGAATCATGACACCACTTTCTAGTCTAAGACTTACAATTGATTTCCAACTCTCTCAATCTCCACTAATCACTCATCATCACTCATGTTCTCCTATATTCGAGATAATTTACAAATATCCTTACAATATCTAATTAATTCATATTCCAATCACTCAAAACATTAATAATTACATACATAGGAATCCAACTTCCTTGAAAACACAAGACCCCCTAATTTAACTAGAATATAATAAATTTGTTGAGCTATATGCTCCTACATCAGACTCCCAAGGTTAAAATAATCATGGTCTCCTGATCATGTGCTTCCGACCTTTGTCTTCCTGGGTAAAATACTTTGTTCTGTAATTTGTCTTTGGTTGCTACTATTGTTTATTGTTGTTCTCCAGGTTTCCATGCTTTATGTTGCTTTGTTCCACTAGCTATGCTTTCACAGTTTCCTGCTGTCTTTCTCTTTCTGCTACTCCTTGGCCTTCTTACTGTTGTTTTCTACTGAGGCACCTTCATCATCAATCTTATTATTCTTTCAATATCTATGTCCAATTTATCTTTTGAATGATAATTACTTTGCCATTTGTTGTTGTACTCTATCCACTCATCTTCAAATTGTTGTTTGTTGTCTTCGCTTTGAAGTTGTTGGATTCTTACTGCCACCCTTTCATCCTTACCCTCTTGTTGTTGTCCAAACAACATTTGTTCAATATCTGTAAATTTACTTTCAAAAAGTAAATTGTCCTCCAATTTCCTTTGTACTTGATTCCCCTCAAATACATCACTATTTTGTTCATCAGTTCCAGCATATTTTCCTTTCTCTTCCATCTTTACCTGGCTACTCATATGTGCCAAATTTTTTCCAACATCTACAACAAAACCTGCACTCAAAAAATAATTATTAAAATGAAAAAAAAAAGGCCTCAGTGCCTCTTCTTCCTTTGGAAACATTTCAGTATGTTGCTCTGATTTTTCATCCTCTATCAGCACACCAGTATGTTGATTCAACCTCTTTAAAGAATTCTCTTAAGGACTCTCAAAACTGTCAGCAAGTCTCTCTTCCACACCATCTTCTTAAATGATGTCTTTCTGCTCTTGTCCACTATAGTGAACTCCTTCCTCTACAATCACACTGTCATACTCTGAGTTTTCTAGCAAATATTCCAACAATTTAATTTCGCTTTGACACTTCATAAGTACTTCATCATCACTTATAATTCCTGCATTTGTACACAATTTATCAGTTTGAAAATTACAAGGTTCAATAGTCTCAATTGTTGCTTCACATATCAGTTCTTCAGATTGATTCTCATCTCCTTCTTTCACAAGAAATTGTTCCTAGATTGTAACAGCTTCAAACATCAATGTATTACAACATTCTTTCTGCTGCAATAATTCACTGCTTTTCTCATTCAAGAGACATTCGCAATAATTTACTACTTTTCTCATTCAAGAGACATTCTCCATCATTCTTTTCTTCAAAGTATTTATCTTCTAAAAGATACTCTGCCATACTTTTGACAACTTCAAAAAACTTCTCATCCTCTCCAAAACCTTCTTTTGTTAGTGACCAATCATCAAATGTCCTTTCACCCTTTGCTAAATCCTTAACATAGACTTCTTCTTTCTTAACATCTTTCAATAGATGTCCTTCTTCTTCAATACATTTTGCCTTGATGTCCCTCTATAACCCTTCTTCCAGAGCTATCCTTGTCTCATCATTTGCATTAATATTCTCCAGCATTTATTCTTCATCAATAACATTAATCAAATTCATTAGATTTCCTCTCTGAGACAATATTCCTTCATCCTTCATTAGAATAAGATCCTAATCTTCCATCCCTATGACAGCTTTAAATGATTTTCTTCTCTCATTGAGTAAATCATCCATAGACTCTTTCAGTTGTAACCAGTAAGATTCTTCCTCTTCTGAGAAATTTTCTTTGATGCCTTTCACTTCAAGGTATTCATCCATTCTGAAGACATCTTCACAAAGTTGGTTTTCTCCTGCAATACATGCAATCATACACAAACTATCAGTTTTAAAAACACAAGACCTTATGGTCTCACATGATGCTTTAGTCATCATATCTCCTTGATGTCTTGAATTCTCATAATAATTCATAAAATCTTCCACAGATCTCTAGTCTTCATCTTCACCCAGAATTTCACCCTGTTCTGCTTCCCAAATGGAAACTTCCATTTCCAACTCAGCTTCTCTAAGTTTTTCCACCAGCCACTTCACTTGCCTCTATTGTAGCCTTCTCTGTAACTTAGACCACTTCATGACCTTTTTCATCAAGACCCAACCTAATCTTTTGTTTTCCTCTAGTGTCATCCTTAATACATTGAGTTGATCTTTTAACTCTGCAATCTCCTTGTCATGATCCTCTTGACTCATTCTCTTGCCATTTTCCTTGGAATTTTCTTTCTTCACTTTTCTTTTGTTGTGGGCTTCCTCATAACGTCTTTTATCTCTATTATGACTATCAATAGTCATCTTCTTCTCTATATTCATGATTTCCTCACTCATTTACTATGAGTTGCGTTAAAGCCTCTACAACAGCAAGTCCTCCCCGTTGCCACTTACCTCACCAAGCTTTCCTTTGTATTTGGTCTTTTGGCAAGCACTTGGTTCTCTATTCTCTCGAATCTCTTTGATCACTTCCCTCTACTCCTTATAGGCTTCAATTCATCTACACCTTTTAAGAGCACAAATGCCCTCTTGTATTTCAATCACAATGAAATACTAGGTGTTAGGCCCCTCTACCAATAGTTGTCATATGTCATGATTGACTTGATGAGCTCTGTAATATGTTCATACATTTTCTTGTTGCAAAGGTTTTCCATATTTTCAAAAAAATCAAAAAATTTAAAAAATGTAAAGAGGGTATACCCTAAAAGAAAAATCAAAAGGTAAAAAGAATAAAAATGGTCGAAAAAATGAACAAAAATGAAACCCAAACAAAAAATAGACCAGGAAAGTGTGCAAGTCTAAATGCCACTACTTTTTCATTTTGTGTAATAAACAATTGTGTGCAGTTTGTTACTTAAACCACAATTTATGAATAGTCAAACTGTTTAAACTTGGCTAATTCATTTTTCAATTTTATGTTGTATAAATAGAGAATAAATATCTGACCAAATAGTATAATCTTGGCAGATAAGTAGATAGGTAGAGTAAACAAAAAAGGAGCTCAACAATTTAATCTGAGCCCTTGGATGTAATAAGTGTAGATTTAGATAGAAATCATTATGTAAAAGAGGACGTTGAAGAGGGTTTTCCAGTTTAAGTACACCCTAATAAACAAGAAAAAATGTTAGGTTTAGGTAGGTAGGGTAGGTAGTTGATGTTCCAGAATCATGTGTCATCAATAATGTCTCTAAATGTGTTAATCTTTCACTTTTTCATCACAAGGCCAAGGCATACACTACATTGAAGACATCACAAGCAAAGCAAAGTCACAATGATTAACTCCCCTTCTCATTTTCCCTAATTATTCACTAATTTCCCCTAAGCACTAAGGTATTTTCTAAATTGGAGGGGCTCAGAGCATTTCTCTAACTTTTGGAGGGACCGGACCCTCGGCCCAATAATTTCAAAAGCCTAAGTACTTAAAACCATCATTCATTAAAAAAAAATTCACAATATTATATAAAACCCCTTTTTCCACTAAAATCCTAAGTTTAAATGCACAACTTTAATGTTTTTACTTAGCGCTTTCCATTACATTGTCTCATATTAATCTCTGACTTATATTATATAACTCCCGAAAGTTCACCCTATCCCGTATTATTAAATATATTAAAAAAACCCCAAATGTTAAATATCCCGCCCCCGGTTAAATATAACCATAATCCCTATTAAAATAGGATTAATGAGTTAATCAGTAACCCATTAAGAACCTCGTATTTCCGCTTTATTACATGAGATTAATTAACCCTCTTGGTTAATTAATAACCTCCCTAGCCATTCGCAATTGCCTCAATATGATTAATTAGCTATTAATTATATTGGGCCCGCCTACATAAAGTTCCACCATATCACTCGCCCGTCCACCTTTCGATCCCGCCTCCATCATCCAATGGCCATAATTGATATTGCGCCCCCCCTGGTGACCGCACTTTAACACGCGATCACCAGGTGTTTTTCATCCCGTACCTCCGCCACGCGTCATTCAATCAATGGGATCACCAGCTCCTGACTAAATACCACCCGATCCCAAAAGAAGTGCGACACCATACCGCTTACCGCCCTCCACATACAACAAACCATCCTATTATGCTTACGTCATTCGTCCGATAATCAAAATCCCCGCCAACCTAGATTTTGCGAATAAAACTAATGAAATGTCATTTTCAATGTTTTATACGGCAAACTATGTTCCCATGCAAAGCAACGTCCCAATCAACTGCTAAAGCTTTCCAACCGCCACCTGGTCAGAAAATTTGCAGCAATGCACTCTGGAACCTGTCATTCAAGCC
>APFE031324066.1:0-21848 GCA_000404065.3 Pinus taeda | reverse complement strand
TATATATATGATTTTGTGCACAGGCCAGGGAAATATTTTCTCCCCTGAATCCCGAGTTGGATTTCCGACCAAAGACCTATTTAACTAAACAGTTTGTCAAGCAGATTTTATTGTATTTTTTTTAATATTTTTATACTAAATAACTTATATGTTAGCCTTTATCTCAGAATGAGAAATAAACACAAACCAAGTCCACAGAAGATGAAGGCACTTCCACTAATGGTTGCTCGTAAAGAAGAGAGGAAGGAAATTCCCCTTTGTAGGGTGTTGCAAACTTTCGAGTATGTTTGGTACTGTATTGGGCGCAGGGCCATGCTCTTTATTGATCAACCAGCTATGATGTTTTTTGGGTAAATCTAAAACTACTGGTACCATCCATGGAAAACTCTTCCGTCAATCAATTGCAGGTAGTCATTTATTTATGATGCTTATATGCATACCTCGCTTCGCTCGGCATTACCCAAGCGCTGCCCTCGACATTACCCAAGCCTTGGCTTCGAGTATAATTCTAATGATGTGGCTTGCTACTACTGTCCTGGTATTTTAGGTTTCCTATGTGTCTTCTTACTGTAAATCTAATTAAATTAAATAATATTTTAATAAAACAATTTTAATTAATAATCACTTTTAAATATTAAAAAAATTCATAGAAAATTACTTATCCCTGAATACTTGGATAACCACTAATAAATAAAAACTCCAACAACAACAATTTATCGATAATATCCGATTGGGCGTGCTATACAGAGGCCATTTAATTAGAATAAGCGTTAAGTAGACACATTAATAGTATTTATATTATCATTACCAGGCGTTGCACCTTTAGGAAAAGCTGTATTTCACCAGCAAATTAGTAATCCTCGAAGCCCTATCCAAGAATATCTATCCACTAAAAGAGGGCATCTCCTCAAACTCCAGCACGCATCCCCAAACAATCACAACCATCCACATAATTCGTTTTTTGTGATATTCAAAACGGAATAAGAAAACGCCATCAAAAGTAATTTCACCGTGCTAATCTGCAAGTAGGCTATCTAGCTATGGGTCTAGATTTGGATCTGCAAGTAGGCTATGTAGTTATGGGTCTAGAATTGGATCTGTAAGTAGGTTATGTAGGCTATGCAGCCTTACGGCGGGCATTTCTGGGGTTTATTCGAGCTCTCGCTTCTGAATTGCACAATCAACATAAAGGAAGGGCTGGGTCTTTCTCACGAATGTGTTGATCTGGCTCTGTAGGGTTTTGCTTTGTAAGGTTTTTGGCGGTGCCTCTCTGTAGGTGAGATCTAGCATAGTAATAGAACGTAGAGTGTTCAACACATCTAAAGAAAATGGATGCGCATGCATGAAATGTGAAAAGGAGGAGTTCAATTGGGCGTTTGGAGGTTAATTGGAGCTTAATTCGGGGTCTGGAGAGACCAATGTTGTAACAAACAACGTAGACATGAGAAAAGGAGGAGCTCAATTGGGCGCTTGGAGCTCAATTGGGGGTTTGGAGAGACCAATGCTGTAACAAACAGCGCAGCCATGAAATGAGAAGAGGAGGAGCTCAATTGGGCGTTTGGAGAGACCAATGCTCTAACAAGCAGCGCAGCCATGAAATGAGAAACCAATGTGGTCAATACTCGAAAATATTTATGGGAAACCTTCTTACATGGAATATCTCACATGTGAACATCCTCTATGTGAACAGACTAAAACTAGCTCAATTGACATGTTCTGTAAATATATCATAGAGATATCTGTAAACTGCACCAAGAAACACAGGAGAACAAGGCCATTCGCAATTACTACTAACCTTGCTTCTTAAGAATCTTTCATTTGTTATTTAAATTCTGCAAACAGGTTGTTAAAAAAGAGCTCCAAACTCGTCACTCCAGCTCCTCCTGTATATAAAATTCCAACTCATCAAGAAAAGAACAGAAACAAAGGGCGGGGAATGAATTTAGAAGTAATTCAAGAAAATATTGCCATAGGTACCAACTCACTCTGAATGCATTGATCAAGTTGGCCCTTCAACCACCCCTGCATACTCTCCTCAGCTTGGACTTTCTCTCTCACTTAGCAGACACAAAACAACCATACCACAACACTACAAACCTACCACAACACTACACAACCCACATTACAAACATACCACAACACTACACAGGACAGGACATGGATGCATACAACACTACACAGAACATTATGGAGCGCTCCATAAGATAGACAACTTTACATCAAAGACCTTGAGAGAGAAAGAACACCCATGCTTAACCACCTGTAGATTGAACAGGGAAAAAATGGTCAGGTTACTTGGTTGGTTTCCCTGGTTAACCAGTGGAATAAACAGAGAAATAGACAAAAACCAATTAAAGCAAATTAAAGGAACAGAAAATTACCCTCTCCATGAATAATCCACTCAGATCGCCTTGCTGCTGTTTTCGGACTGCAAAAACTTCGATCACCTCCTCTTCGCTGGTGAATTTCCTCCTCTCATTCCACCGATCCCTCTCATTCTTCATTCACTAGGGGCAAAGTATATAACCACCGATCCCTCACATTCTTCGTTCCTCACGCGTTGGCGAGTGTATAATAACTAAGGCGTTCATGGGTTTTATGATTGCTTTTTTGGACCGTTGTGTTCAAATTCACCTTTAACCAATCTTTTAATTACTACTCATTAAACCAATTTTCTAATTACCATTCATTAAACCATCTTTTAAGCCAGTGATATTATTTTATAACTTTTTATGTTGCTGTAGTTTTTTTACCTGCGTTATTCAGTTTCTATGGTGGAATAAGAGTGATTCGGTTTCTATGGGTGTTGATTATACATATATATATTATCTACACCAAAATAAAATTTTGAAAATATTTAGATTGAAAAAGTTAATAGAGTTACTATTCATAATCACTCACTTAGGAGCTTATTAAGTGAGCTTATACTTTTAATGTTTTATAAAAGTTACTTTGTTTAATTATTTCTAAGAGCTAAATTTATTTTTTTTTCACTGCGTTTTAATCTATCTATTGGTCCAAAGGGTATAAAGTAATGTTGAGTATAAAGAGAAATAGTTATAAATATGAAATTTAATAGTTGTTCAATATTCAATTTCAGGAATTAGCGCACCATGAGTAGTGTTACATTGCATTTGAGTAATGTTTCTCTTTGAAAGTTAACATCTTCATCTAATTAGTGATATTCATTCAAGAAAAATATCCTTTGAACTTGCACCTTCATGATTTATACGAGGTTTTTACATTTTAATTGATTTTTCCCAAGAAAAATATAAATGTATTTCACTCACATTTTCCAAAACCCAATTGTGTTTTTCATGTATGTGCTTTTCAATTTTATCATTTTAGTTATGTCTCTCTTATGTTATATTTGAAAGCACTAGCCCATAACCAACAATTAAGTAAAAAATCAGAAAGACCTATTTTTAATTCTCTTTATGATACATATTCTATTTGTTTTTACATTATAGAAAGGTAAAACAAATATAATAGCCTATTTTATAACACAATATGCTTCTCAAGACAAGGCTACAGTTATGCGTTTGAATCAACTATCTCGTTTTTTTCATTTTCTTATAGTATCATTTGAAGTATATAATTATGGCTTAAAATTGATCTCTATGGATAACATATATATCCATCTCTTCACTTTATTAGTGATAATGATTTGTACTCAAAACCCTCATAAAGCCTCCCCTAATGTATGTTATTGACACAATATTAACCTCATTAATGAATTTTTATATACATAATATGCCCAAAACTTAATCGAGGAATAATAAAAATATGAAAGAAAAGTGCATAACTAAATTAATGAATGGAAGATAACAAAGAATGTTCAAGTAAAGAGTATATTAAGACAATAAATCCATGTAGAATGAGAATGATTTAGAACCCTCTAAGTAGAATTGGATGTATTAGATTTCTTTCCAACATAATGTATAACATAGTATTGCAATAAATGGAACTTGTTAAGTTTCTTTGGCTTTAGTGAATCATGATTTCTCATCTTCACAAGTTTCCTTCACTAATCATGGTACCAATTTTGAAATTGCACTATCTCATATCACATATCTATTCATTAGGATTATACAATAAAATATAGGTGGTAGTGGGATCTTTTCTCATCCTATCCAATTTTGGAACCTCTACATACATAATAAAAAAAAGAGGGAAGTTTTACAATAGAACTACTTCCCTGTCCATATACACTTTATGAAACTAAGTGTTAGAAAGTGAGATTTTTATCCAACTTTCTAGTTATCTTGATAGAAAAAGAAACGAAACGTTAATATGATAAAGAGAAATAGTCACAATAAATTGTGGTTTAAACTAAATATCCAAAATGAAGATAACTATGAAAGCATCTTCCATCCCTTTTCAAAAATTTCAAGTAAATTTCCAAGCAGAAAGTTAATGCATTAACATACAATTGGATTTATCTCACGTGGCTCGAGGAATGCCTATCATCCTCCCCACCTAGGTTCGATTCCCACAAGTGACATGTTGAGCTCATATATAGTATATTTCTCTAATGGTTTTCATCATTGTTCTCGATTGGCCTTGTGGCCTTAATAATCTAGGGTTTTCCCTATGTATCATCTTCAAAATGAGGGAAATTATCCAAGGGCTTTCCTAGAGATTTGTAACATGGGAAAAATACAATATATCGTGGAAACCTTATGTACCAATAAGTTTGGCCTTTAAAACAAAGTGGTCATACTAGTGTAAGTGTGGAAAAAATCCATAAATAGCTAAGTGTATGCAAGGGCTAACCCTTTGTACTACTATAGATTCAAACATACACCAACATTTTGTGCCACTATAGATTCAAAATACACTATATATAGTACAATGCTAACATGATAATGTTTGCATTCGTTTCAATATAATTACTCAGTACTTGATCGATTAATAAATATTTCAATATACAAAAATACTAAAACAAATTTTGATTACTTATAGTTGTCTTGCATCATGAGAGTTGGTTGAATTGAGCATTATCATGTCTAAAACACCATAAAATGGAAACATTGATAATGTGAGTAATGGACTTCAAAAACCGAAACAAGTCTCATATGTTTTTCTTCCCTCCCCTCTTTATGAGAAATATATTTATATTCCATATGAAGAACGTACATGTTTTGGTCCTCTAGGTACTAATCAAACTCAACAATAGAGCTCAAATCCATTACAATAAGCCTCAACATGTGGCTTGCAAGAATTGAACCTAGGTGGGGAGGACAACAATTATTTCTCCCAACCAAGATAAGCCCAATTGAAAAAACATGCCTCTTAAGTTATGTGAATAAAATGAACAAGTTAAGTTATTTGTCTATTATAAAAACCAGAAAACAATTGAAACCATGATGAGTTTATTCATGTAGATCCAAGAGAAGCTTCACCAACAACCTCAAAGTATGAAAGGGTTACCTCATAAGAAAACATCAAATTTTAAGGCTAAAAGGAATGGGAAATGACATTATATACCTCATAACAAAGGAAATATATCAGTTAAGGTATGTAATTAAACTTTTATGTTTAATTTTTTTCTAAATATAATAAAAAGGTTTTTTAGTAAAATTTGAATGGTTTCCATGGTGGAGAATGTTGATGCTTCTAGTGTAGCATAACTAATCATTATGGAATTCAACTATCCTACACAATGCGTCATATTTGTTATTTTAATAATCATGTTCTTTTATGGTGGAGGCAAGAGTAAGAGGGGCATTATTCAACCCCAATGAAAAAATTGTGGCACAATTTGCATGGGGTCTTGGTCATGCAACAAACAACCAAGTGGAGTTTCTTTCTCTATGAAAAGGTCTAGAAACTTATTTCGAAATTAATTTTTACTTTATTCTAGTCTTCATTGATTCAATGATTATAATTTGTTAGGTGGCCATTGCTACAATGGAGTCGATCTTTTTTTCCCTCTTATTCTCCAAAGGATTCTCTTACTTACCTCTCAATTCGACCATATGGAATTTTTTCCATGTTTGAAGACATTTGAATTCAATGGCAAACATTTTGCAAAATAAAGGCTCCATGGTGGGCCAAGGAAGATTATATTTGGATCAAAGAAATTTCAAAATCATTTATATACCATAGTCATGACGAGAGTCCCAAGGCATATTCACTTTCATTCAAATGTTGATACTTATGGAAATTTGTCTCGAAGTGGGGATGGGACATCTTCCTCCTGCTCTAAATGGTCTATGACTCTTGTTAAAAGGATAAGCGGTATTGGGATCTAGATATTTATTAATTTCTGACATCAGTCTTCAAAATTTTCTTCTAGGTGTCCCATGCACCTTATTATGTGTCTCGAAATATTTCCCCTCCTCTGCAAAATGAAGCATAAGAATTTAATACTTATTTTGTCGAAGCGACTGGAATTCAATATGGCTATGGAGTTTCTTTCTTTGAGAAGTGCGTTGGAGTGAATTTCATCACCCTAAAATTTCAATCATCAGTCTATTCATCATTCTGAAGAGGATTTTGGGTTGGATATGAAAATTTCCTCATTATGGCTCATGGTAGTGTTTCAGTCTCAATTATATGATAGATAATGTGGAACTCCAGAAAATTCTTTGGAAGCCTTACCTTGTTGGTCTTGGGGTGTGGGTTAAGCTTGTTAGTTCTTTTTCAAGTCAGGTTCAATGGTCCTTACCTGAAATGGAACAATCTCATTGTCTTCCAGAAAGCCTTTATGTTGGTTCTTTTTTTCTTAAATTTTGGGTCTCATTGAGGTGTTGCCAAAGCTTCTAGGAAACAACAGGATGACTTGGATGAGAGACAATCCTAGTCTTCACAACTATTATTAGAAGATAAGTTCCTCTGACTTCTGAGTAGTCTGGAAATTTCTTTAAATGAATTCCATGAGGAAGTTATTGTACTCAGCACTCGGGTTATAACTCTAGGGAATTTTATGGTTAGTAGTGCTCAACTTTCTCTTGGAGGTGTTTCTCCTAGTGTGGTTCCTCATAAAAAGAAGCCTCTTCGCTCACAGAGGAATGAAAAGCCTAGTTTTGGATGATGTCGATAGGGGAAACTAAGGACGGGTTTAATGGTTTTAGTTAAAATATTTTGTTGATATATGTTGTAATCTAAATACCTTTTGATACTTGGGATATTGGTATATTCATAATATTAATATATATATATTATATATATATATATATATATAAATATATATATCTAGTAGATTATAATATTATATTATTTATGGAAGAATGAATCCTAGAGATGACACTAATTTTGTATGGTTTGGTGAATATTTACATTGTCAGAGAAAAAAGGATATTATAAGGCTTCTAGCTCATATTCTAGTATTATTAATGCACAACCCTTAACTGTTTCTTAAAAAAAAAAAAAATCATGTTCCTTTGTTTAGCATGCGGCTTTGGATTGATAGTGAATGGGTGTTATGTTAAGGAACTCCATACAAAAATTTCTCTCATTCTATAACACCCTCCTCCCACATTTACTCAAGTTAACCAGTCTCTTGGGGTAAACATGTGATGAGCGGCTACTACAATCTGATTCAACTCCCCTTGTACAGTTAAGGAAATGGAACCAACCCAACACAATCAATCTGACCTTTTTCACATGTCACAAAAGCTACAAGATACAACCAAACCCTTCTAAGTGATTAACCCCTCAGACAACTTGACACTTCATTGCTATAGATCCTATGTCACTCCCATGAAATGGAGTTTCTTACTCTATGGAAGGGTCTAGAAACTTCTTTGGAAATAAATTTTAACATTATTCTAGTCTTTATTGATTCAATGATTATAATTCTTTAGGTGGTCTAGGCTATGATGGATTCGAGCTTTGTTTCCCTCTTATTCTCCAAAGGTTTCTCTTACTTGCCTCTCAATTCAAGCATATGGAATTTTTCCATGTTTCTTGACATTTGAATTCAGTGGCAGACATTTTGGAAAAAAAGGCTCTGTTTGGGCCAAGGAATATTATATTTGGATCAACGAAAATTTAAAATCATCTATATATCATAGTCATGATGAGACTCCCAAGGCGTATTCACTTTCATTCAAATTTTGACACATGGAAATTTTTTGAAAGCGAATATGAGACATTTTCCTCCTACTCTAAATGGTCTATGGCTCTTGATAAAAGGATAAGTGGTATTGGGATCTAGATATTTACTAATTTCTGACGTCGGTCTTTAAAATTTTCCTCTAGGTGTCCCCTCCACCTTATTATGTGTCTCGAAAGATTTCTTCTCATCTGCAAAATGAGGCATAAGAATTTAATTCTTATTTGGTGGGAGCGACTAGAATTCAATATGGATATAGAGTTTCTTTCTCTGAGAAGTGGGTTGGAGTTAATTTCATCACCCTGCACTTTCAATCATCAATCTATTCATCATCCTCCAGAGGATTTTGGGTTGGATATGAAAATTTTCCTCAATATGGCTTATGGTAGTGTTTCAGTCTCAACTATATAATAGATTATGTGGAACTCCAGAAAATTCTTTGGAAGCCTTACCTTGCTAGTCTTGGGGTGTGGGTTAATCTTGTTAGTTCTTTTGCAAGTCGGGTTCAATGGTCCTTTCCTTAAATGGAACAACCTCATTGTCTTCCAAAAAGCCTTGATGTTGGTTCTTTGTTTCTTAAATTTTTTGATTGGTTGAGGTGTTCCCAAAGTTTCTACGAAACAACAGGATGACATGGATGAGAGACAATGCTAGTCTTAAAAATTATTATTAGAAGCTAAGTTCCTCTAACTTTTGAGTAGTCTGGAAATTTCTTTGAATGAATTCCATGAGGAAGTTATTGCACTCAGCACTCGAGTTACAACTCTAGGGAATTGTATGGTTGGCAGTGCTCAACTTTCTCTTGGAGGTGTTGCTCCTAGTGTAGTTCCTGATAAGAAGCCTCTTCACTCACAGAGGAATGACAAGCCTAGTTAAAATATTTTGTTCACATATGTTGTAATGTAAATACCTTCTGATTCTTGGGATCTTTTGTATATTCATAAAGAAAGTATATATTTACAATAGGGAAGAAATGAAATCCTAGAGATGGCACTAATTTTGTATGGTCTGGTGAATATTTACATTACCACATAACAAAAAGATATTATAAGGCTTCTAGCTCATAATCTAGTATTATTATTGCAAAACCCTTAACCATTTCTTAAAAAAAAATGTGTTCCTTTGTTTTCCATGGGGCTTTGGATTGATAGTGAATGAGTGTTATGTTAATGAACTCCATACAAAAAGGACTTTGATTCTGTAACACCCTCCTCCCACATTTATTCAAGTTAACCAGTCTATTGGGGTAAACATGTGACGAGCAGCTACTACAATCTGATTCAACTCCCCATGTACAGTTAAGGAAGTGGAACCAACCAAACACAATCAATCTAACCTTTTCCACATGTCACGAAAGCTATAGGATACAACCAACCCTTCTAAGTGCTTAACCCCTAAGAAACCTTGACACTTCACTGTTATAGAGCCTCAGTCGCTCCCATGAAATGGGCATACGTGCAACTGGGGCCCTCCAATTTCTCTCACAACATGGGCATGCAAGCGACTGGGGTCCTTTTCAGCTAGTTCTGAGCTTTCAACCCTGGATTCTATGGCTCCTTTTCAAGGCCAGGACTCAGGCCACTTCCCAAAACGCCATGAAACCTTCAAGAATGAAAAATAACATTGAGGATTTGATACAAATGTAAATATTTGAACTACTAGACATGACAGGAATTTCATCAAACATGTCACGAATATGCAATCTATAGGTGATAACAACATATCTAAGCATAGGGGTCTCATACTTATCTGAGAATCACTAAGAATATTTGATACCTTATCATATTAGTTGCATCATCATTCGATTGGTAAAATACGTACCTCAACCCACTATGATCACTCATAAATAAAAACCTCCTGCCAAAAAGATAATGCCTCCACATATTCAATGCATGAATGATCGCTGCCAACTAAACATCATGTGTTGGATAATTCTTCTCATGCTCATTCAATTTCCTTGATTCATAGCATACCACCTATCCTTCTTGCATAAGGACTCCAATAAACCCCCTCTTGCAAAATCCCATGCACGCTACAAACTCTTTATCTGGATCTAAAATATTTAACGTTGGAGCATTCATCAACAACTCCTTCAATTGTTCAAAACTTGCTACAAATTCTTTTGTACATTCAAACTTCCTACTTTTCCTCTATAATGATGTGATAGGATATGAAATCTAAGAGAAATTCCTGATGAACCTCCTATATAACATGCTAGTCCCATTAATGATCTTACCTCATCCACATTTCTAGGAGTTCCCATTCCATGATAGCGCTTATATTTTTCGAATCCACTGCTATACCCTCCTTGGAAACAACATTTCCAAAGTAATGTACCTCTATCTAAAATAAAATGCACTTATTGAGCTTAGCATTTAACTCATGCTCTCTCAATAATGTCAATCTCGATGCTAAGTGTTTGGCATGCTCTTCTTCATTTTTAGAATATACCAATAAGTCATCAATTAATACAACAAAAAACTTGTCAAAATAAGGATGCAACACACTATTTATCAATCACATGAAAGTAGTTGGAGCATTAGTCAAACCAAATGGAAATACAATAAAATCATAATTCCCATACTTCATCCAAAAAGTTGTTTTGTAAATGTCCTCTTACTTGATGCGTACCAAATTATCCAGATCTCAGATTAATCTTCGAGAATATTGTTGCTCCTTTCAACTAATCAAACAAGTCATCAATACTTGGAAACATATACTAGTTCTTAATCGCCACCTTTTTCAACTTCCTATAATCAATGCATAACCTAAGAGTACCATCCTTCTTCTTCACAAACAACACCAGTGCACCCTAAGGTGATACACTTGGCCTGATGTATCCCTTTTCAAGTATTTCCTTTAATTGTAACTTCATCTCTAGTATCTCTAGAGTGCTCATCCTGTAAGGTGCCTTTGATGTTGGTGCTGCCCCTGGTACTATCTCAATAGAAAACTTAACTTCCCTATAAGGCAACAACTTTAAAATCTATGCCAGAAACATATCCTAAAACTACTATAAAACCAGGTACCTACTCAAGACATTTGCATCCCCAACTTAATTACCTTAATCACTAGAAATATGCACTGTGAATAACACATACCCCTTCTTGTGACTATGATTTACCTGCATATCTATCACCATCCTAATTGATGTTTCCTTCTTCTTACCCTGTAAGGTTCTCTGTTCTCCATTTTCATCCAAGCATTTAATAACTTTGTGATAACAATCCACCTTAGTCCTGTGAAGATACAACCATTCCATACCCAAAAGCATACTATATGATCCAATGACAATACATTTAAATGTGCTAAGGTAGGCATAACATTCAATTCAAATGTGCAAGCTCTTATCCAATGATGAAATCTCTTCTTTGTACCTGTAGCCAACTACACTAACCTAGATTCTACATGCACTTCTTTAGTGAAACCACACTTATACACCAAGTCAGGGTTAACATAATTATAATTAGATCCAAGTTCAATCAAAATAGAAACAACTTGATCACAAAAATTACCATCCATCTCAATAATATATGCATAGTAATCTTCCTTCTTGCTATTCAGTGTTGCATAAATCCGAGGGACACTTTCCAAAATCTTCCACTGTACGTGATTCCTATGCACCGTCAATCTTCGGTCTACCACCCTAATGCTATCGACAATATCTTAGATGATGATCCTTGCCATAAGTCCAATATTGTAAAGGCTTCTATCCAACACCCTTGTTCTGCTCCCAAGACTAAAATTCTTGTCCTCTATCAAATGCATTTAACTTCTTATGTGGTGTTGCATTCTCTTTTTTACCTGTGTCCTGAGGCCTTGGTCACTTATTTTCCCATTTTCCTTTGTTCTTTGCATTATCTTTCCATTCCATCTTAGTTTAAAATTTGTGCTTTGATTTCTCATAATGATGATTTAGATTCTGAATGGCCTCCTCCATTGATATAGGCTCATTAAACTAAATCCTTTCTTTGAATGATATGAAAACCCACTAATGAATCTATGAATATTGGCAGTCTCCTCCTTGAGGTAAGGCACATACCTCAATAACTCCAAGAATCTACTAGTGTATTCCTCATCAATCATAGATCCCATCTCTAGCTCATAGAATTCCTTTGGCTTCATCTTAGTATCTCGCTGATAGGTACTTCTTGAATAGTCTCTTAAACTCACTCCAAGTCAACTCCTCTTCATGAATGCGTCTAATATTCTTTACATCTTCCCACCAAATGTATGTTTTTCCTTTAAGACTAAATGTAGCTATTTTGTCCTTCATGTTCATTGAGTAATAATGTAACCTGAAGAACTTGTTCATACCAAGCAACCATGCTTTGACATCCTGTGACTTCTTCATTTCTCCATCAAATGTAGGTGGATTTTCTTTCTTGAACTCATAGAAAAAATATCGACCGTGATACCTATCTAAACCAGAACTAGAGTAAATCCCATATCCATTGCCTCACCTATCAGGTGTATCCAAGAATCTTTCATCCATGATAGTGTCATATATATTCAACCTGTGCCGACCATGAGATATACTATCAAATGGCCCACTAGTCCTATCCTCCTACAAATAGCTAATCTGAAGTGGTCCATGTCTCTACAAGTCTGAAAAGCTATGAAGTATGACTACATTAACTTCTTCTTATTTCTCTTATTCCTGAATGATCCTATCATTATCTTCTTTGTAACTCCTTATTTCTTCCTTCAAAATTCTCAATGTGTCTTCTATGCTAGAAGAGTGCCCAATACCATGTTTCTCATCTGATCCATAGGGAGAACCTTATGAACTGTATTCTACCATTCTTCTAGTCATCTTGGATATTCTCTTCCTGCAAGGTATATCATGTTAGCTAAACTAAATCATAAGCAAACCAATGTACCTCAATATAGTTCGGGGAGGATATGTTGTCTACAAGACCAACTAGACTAGCATAATACATGTATAAACATAATCATATATGCATTAATCATAATTTTCAACCATTATCTAGGTATCAATGCCTGGTCATACCAACCACATACCATTACCTCATGCATGACAACTACAACCATATCAATCTATGCATAACAATATATAAGCTCTGACATTCATAACCAACATACATTCATGACGACTACATCCAACAACACACCATCCACTTCCACATGGCAACGCCATTGCAACCATGACCACCACCATGCATACACACAAGTACATAGAGCATAAGCATAGAGAACACATATATGCAACCGAAGTGAATGCATGACTAACACACCGCTCATCTAATCCAAGGGGTGAACCATGCTTTGATACCACTATGTAACCACCTCCTTCCACATTTACCCAAGCTACTCGGTCTAGTGGGGTAAACATGTGATGATAGGATACTATGATGTGACTCAACTCCTTATGTATAGTTAAGGAAGTGGAACCGATAGAACTAAACCAAACTGACCTTCCACACATGATACAGAACCTCTAGGAGCCACCCTACCCTTATAGGTGATAAACCATTCAATAAACTGAAAATATCACCATATAACACCCTATTCACTCCCTTAATAAGCCATGCGTGTGAATATGGGCCTCTAATCTCTTCCACCGTAAGGGAAAGCCAGCAACTGTGGACTTTCTCAGCTACTTCAATGCCAACAACCCTAGATTTTGTGCCACTTTTTCAGGGTTAGGAATAAGGCCACTTCCCATAACTCCATGAAACCTTCAAGAATTATAAATAACATCAAAACATTAGTATGGATGAAAAAATTTAATCAATGAACTGACTGGACCCCTATTAGCCATGACAGTCATTTCATCAAACGTGTCACAAATATGCATTCTGAAGATCATAACAACATATATGAGCATAGGGGTCTAATTCTTATTTGAGAATCATTAGGAAGAATTGATGCCTTATCACAATAGTTGCATTACCCACTATTAGGTCACATATTCATTGTTCATTCATTTACTAGGCAAAACATGATGAGAGCCATACATCAAAATTGCTATAAATAATTCTCATAACCAACATATAAACCATGAAAATAGCAAGGATATGACAACCATATAAATCACATAATAACAAGTACATTTTCCCATCAAATACAAGAGGAAACAAGCTCTTATTAACATATACGAAATGAAACCAAGTGTGGGACTTCCACAAACCACCTGACCATAGATTGGGCTGAAACAAATCTTTCTTTCAGCCAATCACCCCCGTGCCATATTCCAAGCATTAATATGGGATCTCATGGAACAAATCAAACAAAACCAAACCAAGGCTTCAAGAGGCCAAACCACCTCAACCCTTAACTAGTGATTCCACCTCTTAGTCAAACACCACTAACCATCAATAGATCGGTCTCTATCCAAGTTGTCCAAGGTTCCAGAGCGTTTTTTCCAACCATAGCTTCCAAGACTAGTAACTCAACCCACAGATGTTGTCAGGATTCCAAAGAGTTTCTCCAACCAGGGATTCCATGACTAGTAACTCAACCCACCAAGGGATTCTAGAGAGTTTTTCCAACCAAGGCTTCCAGGACTAGTAACTCAATCCAAGATGTTATAGGGCTTCTAGAGGATTTGTCCAACCAATGATTCTAGGAACTAATAACTCAAACCACAGCCAAAGGAACATGAGAACCGAACAAAAAAGAAAGGTAAAACCCACAATTCCATGGTTATCAAAGAAATAGAAAGGCTAGGAAAACCCACTATAAATCTAGGAAAACCTCCATGCCAATGAAATATTATAACCAAGACACCACATCCATGTGCCATGCATGCCAAACTAGCAAGGAAATCATACATGTAATTCAGTACCTGCAAGAAAAACCTGTTGTAGTTGTTAATCCCGATGTCCTCTTGCGCTTTTATGCTCTTCCTTTGCCTTCTTGATACAAATCCCAAGTATGCCACACTCCTCCAAAATTGCTCCAAGAAACATTTAAGTGTCCAAGAGTATGAGAGGGAGATTAGAAAATGAGGGCTCCAAAACTAAACTAGCAAAAAACTACAAATTGATCACGAGAAGCCTTTTTATTAATGAGGCCACTATTTTCTTCAATTTTTCATTATTTTCCTTCATTTTCTTCCTAACATGAAACCTATGACCTTTCACCTCCCTTTTGTCCTCTTTTCCATTATTTTGATAAATAAATTCCAATAAATGTTGCATACCTTTTCAAATTCGTTGCCATTACATTTTCCAATTTACTTAGCCATTAATTAATCACAAGTGATCCCCATCACTATGTTTTTTCCCAACATTCAGCTTGGAATATGTGTTCCATGACCTTGGTTATTATCTCGCCTTTATTAACTTTATTACATGGATTTTTAACTAGGGAAATTACATCAATCTGCTTGATGTACTCATTAGCATAATAGAAATACTCATATGATATATACCCCTCTGTCATAGACCCCTCGGGTTTTACCCTTTGTCAAACAAAACCTTTCAATTTCTTCATGTACCTCTCTAAGAATAACATCCAGTGACAAGAAATGAACCCAACTAATCCAACCTCATCTACTAGGTGAATTAGAAGATTAGCCTGCAAGTCCATGAAACTCTTCGGAAATTCCTTTTCAAACATACAAAAAATCTCAGCTATATCTTGATGCCACCATGGAATGCTAGCCATATGATTCTCCTTTGATGTAATCCAACGTACAAATGCATATAATTTAGATATGGCACATCATAGGTCTTAGCGAAAGTCATGGTTCACACACCCACACACAAGAAGATGGTAATGACACTGCAAAATAAATAATACATTATACAACAATTTTTTTTATAAAATACCCCATTAAATAAAAACAAAAAATAATAAAATCATGTTTTTGACATACGTACACTTAGAAGGTTCAAGTAGTCATGTGATTTCAACCATGACAAACGGGCATCCACATTGAAGCAATGTCGTAATGAAGACCCAGATAAATAAGGCACCCTCACATTCATTATAACTTCCTTTGAGAAAAAAATAACATATTTATTAAAAACCCAAAGGACATCACCTTCTTTGAAAGACCAAGAGGGGCCAACCTCTCCTCTAGTTTCTTTTCTTGGCCAATGTTTCTTTTTAACTTTTGAAGAAATAATATCTCTTCTAACAACCAATGTTTCACTTTATTTCGATGATATGTGCCTCCATAAAGAAGATGAAATATTTTTAAATATATGCATGGGATCTAGTAAGTGGGTAATATTAAGTTGCTCCCAATATCGGAGCTCATAAAACACAAATTTCTTTTTCATCCCAATGGGTAATTTCTCAACATAGGTGTCAAAGAAATCTAGATCGTTGAACATAGGCTCCCCATTTGAATCTAACATTTCTACAAACTCCTTCTCCTTCTCTATCTCATATGCTCTAAGCCATTTAGCTGGTGTAATTATTGCAGGCCTTTGGATTTTATTTGGTTTACCATTTAAAATGGATGTTTCTCTTCTGTAAGGGTGTTCTTCTAGGAGGAATACCCTCCAGTAGTCATAAACTGGATTTCGTAGGTGGTCGAACCACTTAGCCTTCAGAGAAGGTCCACAACATTTACATCCATGCTACCCTTTTGTTACAAGACCTACGAAATTATTGTATATAGGTTGACACATTAGTGACCATGAAGATCTGAAACAATTGCAATGAATTAAATTAATATGTGAAACAATATGTTACTAAACAAATTAATAAGAATGTAATTTACCAAAGAAAACTCCTAAACCTAAATTATCAAGTGTGGTGTAAGAACATATGCCATACAATATAAAACTCATCTCTGTTGTGATGGGTCTTGATACATCATACATATGTATCCCTTCCCATAATTCCTTAAATTCATCTATCAATGGTTGTAACTACACATCCATATTCTTCACTTCTCTTCTACTAGGGACTATGAGAGGCTACATAATATGTTCATTATTTTTGGAAAACCTTGGGGGGTATTGTTATTGATCACTACTATAGGCCAAACATAACAGTTGGTGTTTTGGAGGGAATATGGGTTGACGTTATCCATGGATATGTTGAGTCATAGACTTGGCACTTCATCCTTAAATTTTTTAGTCCATTTATCCTCTATATGCTTCATGGCTATTGAATCTGTTGGTATTCACATACCTCATGAATCAATTCTATGTGAGACATACCATCCCTGAAGCATAGCTAATTATTTGCAACGAAAGTGTCTTTGAATCCTTGGCATTATAGGCATGTTCCTCAATATATTATGAGGATGATCATGTGATTTACCTGTTTTTTTAATTACTGTACCTTCCATGCCCACATTTTTGACATATATCTTTGTTTGAATATTCTCCTCTATATAGAATGCAATAATTCTAATATGCATGATATAATATGTACTCAAAACAAAACATTTTCGACAACTTATTTGCCTCTTTGCAGCTACCTCACAAGAAATTATCACTCGAAAGAACCTTATCTTTGAATATCCCATAGTTGGTGGGGAATATAATTGTAAAATGTCAATATTTAACATTCATAAAATCGACCATTTTTAAATTTGGTTGTGTGACAAAATATAAGGAACTTGATCGATCATGCAAGTCAATTACCTCAATATTGTTGAGGCACATGCATTCGACGTGCCAAACATTTATTTCGCATTTTACAACAACATAATTGTCCCTAGATGTGTATAATTTGACTTGCCGCCAAGTCCAAAATGTGGGGTGGTTGAAACAAATTTCATGCTTTTGAATAAGGTATTAGTGATATGAGCATCATCCCCCAGCTCATAATTTTGGAATGCATCTAACAACATTGCCTCCATGGCATTTTTATCCCATAAGTAATCATCCATACCAACCTCCATTTGATTGGCTTCATTTCCAACTTGTCATGAAGAACTACTATTCCTCTAGACATTCCTAATTGGTGAATCTGGACGTAGTGGGAATTCAATAGATGGCTGATTCAACCATTATTTTTATGCTTCCTCTCGGAGTCTTTCTCTTAATGAAACATTCCCTCAATTCGAAGTTATACTGGGGTGCTCCGAAATATGGTAGGTGGATCATTCATCATCACTAGAATCCTAATTTCAAAAAATATTGAGTGTCATTAGTACAATATCAACTGTATTAGTAAGCATCACAATACAATTGGTTTGTTCAAATTTCAGTATACCAAAAGATTATTATCATCGTTGATCTAGGATTGCAGCTATAATATTCCACATTCCATTTGGAAGGGTTAAGAGGCTTTCCATTTTCATCTACCAACTACTTGTGTTATGATGCTCCTCATAAGAGCTTCCAACATTTTTGAAAATAATATGGAGTAATATTTTCTGCATCTGAACTCGATTCTGAATCTGGATCCTACAAATAATTTTCATGCATTTTTATTCAAATTTACATGTGTTAAAGGAAATCAATTAGATAATCAAAATATAAATAAAATCCGAACTTACTTGATATGGAAAGGGAGAACTCCGCTAAGGACTTTGATCAACTATATGGAATGAGATGGAATTTGAAGAATTTGTGTTAGATACCTATAATACTAGTGTATTCCCATTGTTTTTATTGTTATTGGATCCCTCTATTGTTATTTTGTGCCCATGTATCCCCCATGTTGGTATTACTGTGTCCCCATAAAAGCCCATTATTTTTATTGTTGTGCTCTTACATTATTATTTTTAAGTAGGCTCTGATTATATTGTGACCCCTTAAACTCATATATATACCAAAGAGGTATTGTCATTTGGATCATCAAATAATTGTTCATTTATGTAATGTAAAGGAGGTTTCCCCCTTGAAATGGATAGTTTTTAAGTCGTTGATATATCTTTTATTCAGCTTTGTTAGTTTGTTGCATAACATTTGGTATCAAAGCTTTCGATTCTAGGGTTTCGCTTCTTCAAACATGACATATTGGAATTTTCACTATAACTTTGTTTCTATGAGGCTTCAGAAGCTGAAACTTCGACCATGTCGAGATGCAATATTGGTGAACTTCATGTATGAATTTTAGATCTTGGTTCACTATATTTTTGGAGATATTATTTGAGGAAGTTAGGGTTGTTGCAAGCTCTAGAAGTCCATCTCAAACAAGTGACCTAGATAAAATCGTCATAACTTTCTCTCTGAGCATCAGATTTGAAATTTTTTAAAACGGAACTAAAATTACATGAAATTTAGTTTTTTTGTATCATTTTCAGTTATGAAGGTCAAAATGGTGACACGTTGCACTCCATACGAGTTTGCTCTACTGAACGAGTCTATAATCAAGTCATCGTGGCAGATTGGGCATAACTCTTTGTTGAAGAATCCAATCTCATCCTGAATTATGGGATTGGAAAGAAGACTCATAGGGATATTATAGGACGTAATTTTAGACCTTGGAGATCTGAAATTACATAGATATAACAAATTCAATATCGAGCTCCTACAAAACAAGAAATATGTGTGTAGTTTTTTAACTTTTTGTATAAATTTTGTTTGAAAAATTAGTTTGAAGTCATTAAAAGGGCATAATGAAGCATAAATATCATTGTTTGATTCAAAAATGCCTCAAGAAAAAATGGATATACCTAGTAAGCAACCAGAAAACTCTACTATGATGCATGAAGAAGAGGAAGAAATGTAATATGATATATCAAAATTACAAGACCAAGTGCAACAAATCTCACTCTCGCAAAGAGTAACCAAAAATGAATTGGAACCTAAGATGGATGGTTTAGAAGAAAAAATAGAAGGCAAAATGGAGGTTTTTAAAGTAGACATGGATGCAATTAATGTCAAGTTTGAAGGGTTGACAAAGTTGTTGCAAGAAATACTTCCCGGTGGTGATAAGGTAATCCATGAAAATCATGATGAGGACAAAAAGAATATGAATTATGATTTTAGAGACTCCAATGTGGGGTTTAAGAACCACAACATTCTAAATATAGATATGAGGAATTTTGATGGAAAGGATTCAGTAACATGGATACAACAAAGAAGCAATATTTTGATCCCTGTGATGTGTAACACAGAAAAAAGGTACACATTACATCTTTATATTCAGAACCTAATAAGTTTTTATGGTATCGATGATTTTTTTCTCGTAAACCACTTGTCACTTGGTCAATTTTTATGGAGGAAATGATAGCACATTATGAGGATGCAAAGAGCAACACATCATTTATCCAATTGATAAATATCAAACAAAAGGGTTCAATGGCGAAGCACATTGAGGACTTCCAAAAATTTAATATCAGGGTAACTGATATTCCAGAAGAGCATAAGATTGATGTTTTCATAGGGACTTTCATGGGTAACATCCAACATGAGGTTCAACTTTTGGGAACCTAATTCACTGGAGAAGGAATTCAAGGTGGAAAGAAAATTTGAAAGAAAAATTATGGAAACAAGGAAGTCTACCACTCATAATTATAAAGATGGAAGTGTTGTTGCTCCTAGTCTTCTGCAGCCTACAAGGTTGAAGCCGCAAAAATTGGAGGAAAACAAGAGTAAAATGATTTTTTTAGTTGTGATAACAAATACACTAAAGGTCATAAGTGTGCTCAGAAGAAATTATTCTACATAGATTGTGAAGGGGAGGAAGAAAAGGAACAAGAAACATCAAAAGAGGAGGATATACACCAGGAACCAACCCCAGAGACAGAAGAAATGAATCTGAACATATCTTGTAATGCATTGGAAGGAATTACCACTCCTCAAACTCTCAAGGTAGAAGGATATATCAAGAAGAAAAAGGTAATAGTGTTGATTGATTCAAGTAGTACCTATTAGCTCTACTACAAGCTTTAGCGGTTGAAGGTCAATTTTCAGGACTGATGATTGGTTGTGCTGAGAAAGGTGCCCACAACAGTCATTCTGCTCTTCCTCATTCAGTTTCTTCACACCTTCTTAACCTCCTGTTGTCCCTATTTTCATTCAAAATCCTTTGTAAACCTTGAACTCCCTTCTACTGTGCTACCTTTGATTTTCCCTATGCGATGCGATCAGATCGCAAATCACATCCATGCCCGATGCCTCAATATGTTCTCTTAGCTTCTTCTGACATGATGTTGCAATGCAATCTAATCGCTATCGCAAATAGAATCCACGACCTGTTTCCTCCAATATGGCCTGTGTCTTCTACCGATTGCGATATGCGATATGCGATCTGATCGCGAATTGCACACATGTGTTAAAGCTCCTACCGCCTTTGTCTTCCACCAATACGATATCGTGATATCTCCTCCGTCGCCAATTTATTTAATCTAACGGCTCATATTCAAATTGTGCCTTCTCATCGCCTCTCGAGAGCAGATCTTGGCTATTCTTCTTGCCATCCGACAACCAATGTTTTGTCTCGGTCCCTGTTCGTTTTCAAAGTGTTTCCAGGGTATTCATTAGTGTTTTAGGGCCAATTTTGGGCACGCAAGGAAGCGAATTATGATCCAGCTACCACAATTAAGGAATGGCATGGTCAAGGACAAGAAAGGACAACCTCGAGCAGTTCAACTATGTGGCAGCTATGGAAGTTTATCTAGTCAACCTTCCACCTGTTCAAGGAGTACACCAAAGTACAGATAGAGCCATTTTGTTCATTAAAATGTTCAGATTGTAGCAGGAATCCCATATCTAAATGTAAATGTGGTTGGTAACCCATTAAGACACCTCCATGCATAGCCTAGCAGAGATTTTTGTAAAATAAACTCTAAATATAGCCAGAAACACGATGTAAAGGATTGATGAGTGTTAGATGAGTGTTAGTATGTTGTAAGTTTCAACTTTTGGAGGCTGTAAATACACCATGGTGGGACTTACTT
>APFE031324060.1:0-21047 GCA_000404065.3 Pinus taeda | reverse complement strand
CTACCATCGCCCTAGCTAGTTTATTTCCATTTCTGATTGTAAGCATGTTTCAATATTTTCCATTAATGAAATGAAGTATTATTTCTGCTGCATCTTTGTGTATATGGTTATCTCTGTAATTTGTTGCGTTCCTGTTTAAATCTGGATCACAAGGCAACCAGCAAACAACAAGAAGAACATCCCGAAACATAAATTGTAAGTCTGCCCAATCCTCAAATAACTAAAACTCTTAATACAAACCTCAAACAACAAAACACATGGTATTTAGAGTTTGATGGTTCTGTCAACAAGTTAGGAGCATGGGCAGGAGTATGGATTTACAATACACATGATAATCACGCAAAAGACCATGCCTATAGACTAAATTTCAGATGTATGGTAGAGTATGAAGCTCTTCTCTTAGGCCTTAAACTGCTCAGAGCCCTAGGAGCTACAAAAGTGTCCATCCTAGGTGACTCCGATTTGATTATACAACAAATGAAAGGTAACTTTGTTACTAATGACAGTAGAATGAGAGCTTACAGGGCTGCTGCCACCGAAATACTCAATTCTTTCAACAAATTCAAGCTTGCCAAAATTTCAAGAGATCATAATATTCATGCCCACAATCTAGAAAATTTTGCTAGCACATGCAAGCTTCCCTTTGAACCAAATCACCATTTCACCGCTGAAATAAAACACAGACCTTCGAACCCTAACAATGTTAAGGATTGGCAGGTGTTTCAAAATGATGCCCAGATTAACAATTTCCTCACTGTTGAGGGCAAATTTTCCAACACAAACATTGATATGGATGCCATGAACGATTCCCAAAAGATAACACAAGAAAATCAGCAGGCTTTAACAGCTGCAACAACTAAACAAATCCTTAACCCAACTGTGTTTGACAACGCAAACATAGAGCAGTTGAAACAAATGTGTTTAGAGGAAACAACCAAAGCAGAGGATGAGTTTATTGATCTAAAGAGTAATTTTCTACCTGTCGGCCTTACTCCATTAGAAGACATGTTTGATGACAATGATGTGCCCAAAAAGCCGAAAATGGAGCCTCTAAATGCTGCTATAGAAGAACACAACATAGGAATAGAAGAGCAGCCCAGAATGATTAAGTTGTCCAAAAATCTGCCCCCTGATAAAAACCGAAATACGTGGATTTTTTCAAATAATTCCAAGATGTATTTACTTGGAGTTATGAGGACTTGAAGTCCTATGACACCTTACTGATCCAACATACCATTCCCTTAAAACCAAATCAAAAACCGTTCAAACAGAAACTTAGAAGAATCAACCCCATGCTTCTTCCCCTTATTGAGAAAGAAATAAAGAGAATGTTTGAAGCAGGTATTATTGCACCCATCAGATTCTCTGAATGGGTATCTAATTTAGTTCCCACTAGGAAAAAAACAGGAGAGATAAGACTGTGTGTGGACTTGAGAAATTTAAACCAGGTCTCTCTAAAAGACCACTACCCTTTGCTCAAAATGGACCATATCTTACAAAGAGTAGTGGGTTCCTCTAGAATTTCTTTACTAGATGGATTTTTAGGATTTAATCAGGTACTTGTTCACCCGGATGACCAAGACAAGACAGCCTGTACCACACCTGGGGGAATATTCAAATACGTTAAAATGCCTTTCGGACTAAAGAACGCTGGTGCTACATTTCAAAGGGCAATGGATATTGCATTTGCCAAGGAGATACATGATTTCCTTGTTGCATACCTTGATGACCTAACCCCTTTCTCCAATTCTGACCAAGAGCACCTTAAGCACTTAAGGCAAATTTTCATGACATGCAGAAAATATCGCATTTCCTTGAATCCCAAGAAGTCCCTGTTTGCCCTTAAGGAAGGCAAGCTTCTAGGCCATATCATATCAAAATATGGGATTAGAATTGATCCTGAAAGAATTCAAGCTATCCTCCAAATCCCCTATCCAAGAAACATAAAAGAACTTCAAGCATTCCTTGGAAAGATCAATTTCCTAAGGAGATTTATCCCAAACCTAGCAGAGCTAATAAGGCTATTGAGCAACACATTGAAGAAGGATGCCAAGGTAAAATGGTCTCTTGAAACCAAGCAGCCTTTTGAGAGTATCAAAACTGCCTTGACGCAAACGCATGTCCTCACCAGTCCACAATTTGACAAATATTTTATCATTTTTTCCTTTGCATCTGAGCACACTATAGCCACTGTCTTATTGCAAAAAGATGATCAAGGTAATGAAAAGCCAATTGCTTTCTTCAGCCGAGCTTTGAGAGATGCACCCTCGAAATATCATATTATGGAAAAGCAGGCTTATGCCCTAGTTAAGGCCATCAAAGACTTTAGAATTTACATCTTATACTCCCATGTGACTGCCTACATCCCAAACTCTGTTGTAAAAGATATATTAACTCAAGAGGGACTAGAAGGCAAAAGAGGCAAGTGGATTGCCAGCATCCTTGAATACGACATTGAGATAAAACCTACCAAACTGATAAAAAGACAAGGTTTAGCCAAACTAATGTCCGAAACAAATTTCCAAGCCTTAGACATGAATCAACTGGACAATGAACCGGAGCTGGCGACTCCACAGATCAGTGAAACCTTTTTTCAATCCCCATGGTATGCTGATATTTTCTTTGTATTGTTAAATTTGTGTGCTCCCCCAGGATTGTCCAGAACTAAGAAAATATTTTTAAGGATGAAATCATCAAAGTTTTGTGTCATAGATGGTGCTTTGTTTTGGAAAAATCATGAAGGTATTTTGCTTAATTGTTTGACTATGAATGAAACTAATAGCATCATGAAATAATTCCATGCAGGGGACTATGGAGGACACTTATATTGGAAGTCCATTGTTGATAAGATTTTAAGGGCTGGTTATTATTGGCCCTCTCTATTTGCAGATGTCAAGAAGTTTGTTGTTCCATGCCACAAATGCCAAATCTTTGAAGGGAAAAGAAAATTACTGCCTTCGCCCCTGAAGCCCATTTCAACCGAAAAGCCTTTTCAACAATGGGGTCTCGACTTCATTGGAGAAATTCATCCCTCTTCCTCAGGCTAGCACAAGTGGATTCTGACAGCCACTGATTATTTCACTAAGTGGATTGAAGCCATTCCATGTAGACAAGCCAACGACTCCACCATTATCCAATTCCTTGAGAGCAATATCCTTTCCAGATTTGGCTGCCCTGAGAAAATCATCACTGACAACGCTGCTACCTTCAAATCCAAAAAGATCATCAATTTCTGCCATAAATTCCACATTACCTTGGGCCACTCCACAGCCTACTATCCTCAAGGTAATGGCTTGGCCGAATCATCCAACAAAAGCCTCATAAATATCATAAAGAAACTATTAGAGGAAAACAAAAAGAACTGGCACAAGAAACTCACAAATGCTCTGTGGGCAGACAGACTTTCCGCCAAGAAATCCACTGGGATGAGCCCTTATGAGCTAGTATATGGCATGGAAGCCAAATTTCCTACATCTTTGGGCATTCCTACTATTAAACTGTTGCAGGAAATTCAGGCTGAACCAAATGACATCCAGAGAAGAGTTAATCAAACCATTCATCTTCAACAAACCAGAGAGCAAGTCTATGATAGAGCTCAAATGTTGCAAGAAAAACTCAAAAGGATGTTTAATAAGAAAGCTAAAGTAGAGGATTTCTGGGTTGGCAGCAAAGTTCTAAGATGGGACTCACGAAGAGAGGACAAGGGAAAACATGCAAAATTCGATTTTCTATGGAAAGGTCCATACATTATCAGCATTGTGCAAGGCAATAATACACATTTTCTCAGATCTCTGGATGGCAGCAATGCTGAAGAAGGCCCTGTTAATGGCCGAATGCTAAAGCACTATAATGATCCTTTTTGATTGAAAAGAACAGGCGGTGTTATTTTCTGTACATAACTTTTGTATATATCAGTAGTTTAATTTGTTTTGTAATAGTCCATGATGCTAAAGCACGCAGAAGAAAGCAGGCAGTGCTTTACAATTTACCAGCAAATCAGTTAAGGTAAAGTGTTGTTAGCAGTCCAAAAGTTCAAATCAATCCAACAGTCAGCACTAAGAAGTTTCAAAGCACAACAATAAGAGAAGAATCAAGGCAATCTGACCTGTTGTTCTTGGCTTCTCACAAGGAAAAGCCATCCCCAAGTGGAGCCACTATTAGCCTCCTGCTGCAGCAGGTTACTCATATTTCATGATTGACATTTTTACAAGCCAAATATGTCATACTTTGCATGTTGCAATGCTCCATATTTGCTAAAACAGTCACCAAAGAAAGAGGCCATGAAAGAATGCTACTCAAAGTTCATCTACTGCATTCCAATTTTGAAGAGTCATTCAAGTTTTGTAGAATTTTTAGCTAAATGGAGGTCCAAACAGCCTAATCTTGATCTCCCTAGGTTTCAATTTCCTGTTTTAGAATATAGAGAATGAACAATCTATCCAAACAGCTTGATCTTGGCAGATTTTAGATAGGTAGAGAATCAAAGGAGCCCAACTGCTTAATCTCGGCCCTTGGAAGAAATAAGGGTAGTTTGTAGATAGGAAGGCATAAAAAGAAAAAATTGAAATGCTCGGTCTGCAAGTCTAAGTGCACCCAAACCAAAAGAAGAAAAAATGTTAGGTAAGTAGGCTGGGTAAGTAGTTTTGGGGTTGCAGAATCTTGACTTCTCATCAATTCTATGTTTTTAAAGTATCATCTCTACTCAGGTCACAGTCATCAGGTAGTTTTATGTGGAGGAGCTCAAATCAGGCATAACTAACTTCCCTTTCTTCCTCTTCCCCAAATAATTGTCTAATTTCCCCAAAAAGAGGTCAAGATCTGCTTGATATCTCTTAGTTTCATCACTTTCCATGTCATTAGCCTTGGTGAAGATCTGATTCACTCAAGGAGGGTCCATACTTTCTCTATAAAGTTCTATCTCCCCTTTGAAGCCTAAGATCTCTGAAACTTAGTGCTTTCTTGTCATTTCCATATTAACTACTGACATTATTATTTAACTCCCTACATTTTTCCCCATCCCCCTACTAAAACTATGTAAACAATCCCCTTATGTAAATATCCCCTCCCCCTGGTTAAAATATAACCATAAGTATCCCTCGGGGAATTACTAAGTCACCTGGACCTTAGTAACAGCCCTCATCTCCGCATAATTCCCCTTCCCTAGTGTTTGGACTCCTTCCAAAACACAAAGAAACCCTCTCCAAATGAACCCCCCCCCTCCGGCGCATTTTTCTTTGGAATTTATTAATGTTTGTTTAAATAAATCACCAAGCGCCTACACCCATTAACCCGTTTCCTGTTTAAATAAATCACCAAGCGCCTAAACCCATTAACCCATTTCCTAAAGTCTAAAACCCACCTGCGCCATGGAAAAATTAAAACTTTAACGCGCGCACTCTTTTATTAAATCCCATGCACCTTCGCCTCTCGTCCACCGTCAGATCGCCTTCCCCAGATCTGATGGCCCTTGTTCGTATCGGGCGCCCTACTGTAGTGGTACATTACCACCCGATGTCCGACGGTTTTACTGTCATACACCGGGACAGGTGGCGGCCTCCCATTGAATCGGGCCGCCCCTGACAGAAACCACCTTTGTACCAAAGACGGTCTGATGCACAGGCCAAAACTGCCCTCCCCTCACGTAACAAGAGCGTCGCGTCACCCTACCACATCACCTCCACATCACCTCACACTGCCTGCACCCGGCCCACGTCACCCTGCCATGTGTCACTGCCACGTCACCCCGCCGTACTGCCACGTCACCTTGCTGATGTCAGTATGCTGACGTCACATCCGTACCATATGGTTCCACTGCTGACGTCATGCTGACTTCATCTGTCGTGCCACTGACATCATGCTGACATCAGCATCCAAAAAACGGAAAAAATGCTCAAGCGCGAAAGTCAAGCTTCGAAGCTCCGGAATAAAAAACAGAGGCAATTTTTTATGCGCGATTAGCGCGAAGCGCTAATCACGCATCGCTATGGGAAATGAGCCATATTGGAGAATCTTTACGGAATCTTTTGATTCCTTAGCCCTTTTTGCACAGAAAAGGCTCGAAAAAGCCCGATTTTGCCAATTTAAACGTATTTGAAGACAGAGAGAGACCAGGAACGGAGATTAAAGAGTATCAGATCAAATATACAGACAAAAAGCATGTCGAAGAGTATCAGGAAGCTGCGGAGACTATCAATTTAGCGGAAAAGTGTATCAAAGGATATTTTCTTAGGGCTCGAGGCAAATCTAGCATTAAAAGGAAAGCCCTGGAAGTCAAGAAGCAGTTGAAGATGCATTGAAGGCTCACCAACACAAATGATTGCACATTAAACTTACAGGAGATCAGTGGACGAGAACTCAATGCACAGTTATGACAGAACCACTACACCAAGTCACGCAGGACACCCCATCAACTCAACTTGATCCAAATGCCTCCGGCGTAGCCCAAAGGACTTACTTGCATTTAATTCCAGCAACAATTAGGTTTCTAAAAAGGCTTTTTCCTGCAGACCTGTTTAGGTCGGTTGTAATAAATAACTTCAGATATTTTTCCTATATATACAACCTTGAAAAATGGAGTAGGGTTTGTTTGGTTGATTAGTTGCTTGATCTTTGGTATTTCGATATTTTCCTCAAGCAGAGACTCGCACTGTAACTGTGATGCTTTCTATAATCAAAGACTACTAAGAGCATGGATTCTAAAATTGTCTGTTGTTTTTAAATTGGTCGAGGAGTGACTGTGGAAGTATTGTGCTTCTACATGGTTCAATAAGTGTTTCTTAACTCTATTAGTTTTTCATGTTTATTTTATCATCAATCCGTCATCTAAATTGGAGAAAAGAAGAATAGTTTAGGATTTTCTTAGCTGCACCTTAGGCTGAATTTCTGCAATTTTTTCATGTTTTCATCAGGAATAGTTATGAACATGCATACATAAATGATCTTGTTTATGTTGTTTCTTTCACTTACGAATGATAGTTTAGGAATTCTTAACTGCTCCTAGACAACCATTCATTCACTTCTCCTCCCTGATAATTTTGATGAAAGATTCTTAATTGCCTTTCATCCCTGACCATCATTCCATCCTCTCAGCAAATTGATAATTGTCACATGTGTGGCTATCCCGCTCCATAATCCTCTTGTGACCAAGAAAACGCAACAGTAAGCCTTAATCCATGACTCCATGCCCAATGGTTTGAAACTTATCACCCTTTACCTTGCCTCTCTTTTTGGAATTATCTTCCATGCATTCATCTTCCATCCAAACAAAAAATTAAAACCCCTAAACCCAACAACTAGCCTAAGATCATCATCAACAGATTTAAATCATTAAGAGAGAGCCCTCTCTGATTGCAGGTGGGCTAGAACCTGCAATCCAAGGATTGGTTTGTGGTTACCTCGGCCATATCCCTTCAGGAGCTTAGGGACAACCTGAGTGATAACAGAATGGACCTTGCCTTCTTCATCAACTCATAGGAAAATTCTTGCTCCACAGGGTGTGGAAGGGGCTTTGCCTTCTTCATCAACACAACAGGAATAGGTTCAGCAGCTACACAAAGGGAAAGAAAACATGCAAGTGGAAGGTATTGATGATGAGGAGGAAAGAGACCTTAATTTGACAAAGCATGATGAGCTAAAACAACATTATATTCATCGTGGCATAGAGATAATTGACTTAGGGGCTCAGGATGAACTAACAATAGAAAACATCATCATATAGGAGAAAGAGGCTCAAATCCAAGCATTGATGGACAACTTGGAGAGAGCCAAGTATGTCCTCACATATCTGAAACAAGAGAACAAGTAGCTGAGTGATAAGAAGGTCCTCATGGAGTTGGAACTTCTGAAGGCAAAGAGACAAAGTGATGAGGGTAAATCAACAATGCAAGAGGAAGAAGCACTAGTGACTTTGACTTCAATTGAGAAAGACATTGACGGTGATGGAGAAATTTGGCTTGAAAGAGTCAATTTGCACTTAGAAAATATGTTGCAAAGGGCCAATAGGGACAAGTAGATCATCAGGAACATTGCCTACCTCTGCAAGCCCTGGAACAAAATTTGCAATATAAGGGTCAAGTAGTTGAAAGCAAGGCTGAGACGAGCACTCAAAGATAAAAAAGAGGAGGATAGGATTAGGTTGCTTGTTGAAGCTTCCCTGGCTCATCAAGGTGCTTGATGATGGTGTTTATCACCAATTTTGATCAAATTTGGAGGAATTGTTGCCTTTGGCAAAATCTGGAAATTTTAACACAGGAATTCTAGCTCTACACGCAGCGCCACTAGCTCTACGCACAGCGCCACTAGCACTGCGCTTTTCCTAGCGACACCCAATGGAAAAATGTCTTGAATTTTTGGATTCAGAGTGATGAGTACATGCACCCTATGCATTTTCTAAGCTTTTGGAGCAGAACTGGTCTACCAAAAGGTCAAAAACTACCCCAAAAATGACCTTTCTGCCACTTTTTGGACACACAAAAGCAATCTTGGGAGAATCAACTTTTGAGGGGTCAAATGAGCTTCAAATGAAGAAATTCTAGATGTTTTGGAAGGTAGACTTGAAAATATTTCCCATGAGCTATCATGATCTTAATTTGGACGTTAGGAAGGCCTCCAAAAGGGACTTGAGAGTGGCGCTATGCGTAGGGCTAGTGACACTGCGCATAGGACAAATTTGCACAGGATTGCCATTTCACTGTGTTTTGACTGTGATCTTTGATTTTCTCTCATGGAGGACATTTTATTGATGTAAATGATGACTTGGCTTGTAAATATGATGGATAATTAGTAGTATAGGGTAGATTCATTAGATTAAAATTCATTCTGAGCACAAATGAATCTGTTTCCTCACTTTGAGAGGCAAGTTGTTAGGATGCCTAGATTCCAGTTTCTTGTTCAGTGTTGGTTAGATTAGCTCCTCATCTTAGGGATTCAACCCATGAGGATGGGAGGAGGTTGAAACAATGTCTATATCTTCTTCTTCTTTCTCATTTTAGAGGGTTGGACTCAGTTAGATGCTTAGGTTTTGAAAGAGCATCATTTTGTATCAGTTTAGCAGGAGATTATAAGAAATTGTAGCTATTTCTTTGGGATCCACGTGGTATGGTGTTTAGTTCAGTTTCCTCTCTTGTGATCATATGTTTAAATGTTTTGTGTACTTCATTAATCATTTCATTACTTCTAAGTGGATATTTTTAAGTTTATAGGCAGAACACATAACATTAATGCTCTGCTTTGGGAAAATATTCCCATATTATGTTTTCTGTAGTTTACGAAGGACCCATGATGATCACATGCTCTTCCTAGCTTATCATCGGTCTTGAATCACCTCACCCATGAAACCCTAGAGTGTTAAGCTTCATACCTATCTTGCCCCATTGAACACCCTACAATTTTGACCTAATTTCCTTGTCCAAACTATCTGGCTCCTGCTGATCTAGCAAAACCCCTTCAAATCAAACAAAAACCTTGTGCTACTGTACCTAACCTAATATCATTTTCCTGATCCAGTAATCTTGGTAGAGATCCTCAAGGAGAGAGCCCTCTCCTGGCCTAGTAGGGCTAGCTACTTGGCTAAGCGTGGTTTGTGGTTACCCTGGCATTGTCGTCCTTCATCCTGAGGTTCAATCCAGGTGATAACATAACTGTGAATTGCAGAATACCTCCTAGAGAACTGAGAAGTACGAGAAGGAAAACTCTCTGAATAAAGTGTTCGGTATATCATAGTGTACAAGGCGGCCAGCTTGGTTACCTAAGAATGGATAGCAACCTAGTTTTTTCCTCCCATATATACCCGAAAGTACGTGGAGGCCCAATCCATATTAGTGACGTCTAATCCAAAATCACACAGTGAGGGCATAACCATATACTTTACGTACTGTAAAACTGCCCTATATACTCAAAGGCACATGGACAAGCTACGATATACTCATGTACATGGATGAGGTATCACACTCGTGATGTATCACAAACAATTTAGCGAAAACTGCTATGTTTTACGATGCCGGAACACATCTCTAGCCTAGACCTCTAAATGTTTTTCATTAAGTGACAATGCTCCATTAGATTAATTCAGATAAATTTTAAGTTGATGTTCATTAGAATTTTCCTTTCAAGGTTCACCATGTGATGTATGTTTGCAATTCCTAAAATGCAACTAATATGATAAGCATTCTTCTCATTCAATTGAACAATGAAAACCTTAGCTAGTAGGGATAGAGCAATCAACTCTTTGATAAAGAGAAAAGAGCACATCTAATGAAATTTCCCTAGTTATTCCTTTCAAGCATTCACAAACTACAATATGAATGATGAAAGTTTTTCTTTTCAGTTTCCTTAATGTTAAGATGAACAAAATGAAACTAGTGCACATACAATCAATTAATCTTTTTGCAATAACAAAGACTTTACAACAGTTCTTTCTGAAAGAAATGAAGAATTTTACAACACTTTATTCTCTTCAAAGATTAATCGATTATAAACTAACTTTTACAATGAATGGATAATGATAAAGAAAACATTTAAGAAACACTAAACAATCAAGGTCAAAGTAGGGCTAGCGAAGGAAATTCAAGTTGATTTTAGAGACACAACAATCATTGATCTTTCAGAAAACAATTTAAGAAGAAAATTTGGAAAAATTCAAGCCAAAGGCGAGATTTTTGAACTAAGGAGGATCAGTGCAGGTCAAAGAGGGAGTAACTATGCTGCAGAGCACTGTGTCTAAGCCAAGGGTGCTCTACAGAGCATTGTCCCTGACCAAGCCTGTGCTGGTTCCAGAGAGGCAAATCAAAAGACATCTAACCTCAATTTTTGACCAAAACTCACTTCAACAAGGCTGAAATACAATCAATGAAAGGAAGTAAGGTCTGTTAGAATTTCCTAGGATGTGAATAATCTACCTAGAAAGATGATTTTTCCTCAGTGGATTCGCCAATTTGTTATGAGGAATTTGGTATCTACGGATAAATACTAATTCCCTAGATAGTAGCTATATCTAGAACAACAGTTTAAAGCACTTTAACCTTTTCCTATAAACAATAGATAAGAAAAAGAGAATAAGAGGACCTACTTGTACTTTTGATTTCCTCTTGTCTCCTTTGTATCGGTCCTATTGCTCCTTTCTGTACTTAACATGCTTGAGAAGTACCTATAAACATCAATAGAAGACAAAGAACCAATCAAAGCAAAAGATCTATTGATTACAAGTAAATGGAATCAGATACATTCACACATATAAGCATCACATATCAAGATAAGCATATGGAAACAGGTGTAAATACTTTATTAAATAGAAGGAATAATTACATCGATGAAGCCTGATTCGAGGTCACTCCTCCAGCTTTGGTTCCATCCACATCACATCATAAGCATGACAATCCGGTAGCATAAAGACACTTGCAATAGTCTCAATTATAAAACTAACATTATCTCCTTACAATCATCAAAGTCCAACTGCCTTGATCACTTAGATGAGTGCTCAATTTATAGGAAGATGGAGGAGGTTTTTTCATCAATGAGGGTATTGAATGGCCTTCCATACTTAGAATTAGTTCCATGGAGGAAGGGATGAGAGGATAGGATGAATCTTAACTCATTCCTCTTCCATTTTAGAGCTCATAGGAGATGATAAGTGTGAGAATATTCTAGAAGGCTCTAGAAGATAAGAATATTCCAAAAACCCTATGTGAATTTTCCTCAAACTCACCCGACGCAAGTCAAAGAGGGCCTAAGTGCATGGACTTAACTACTTTGTAGCACACCCTTGCACGGGCGTAACTGCGTTGGTCCCTCTAGAGGTCATTTCCGGATGTCTTCAGGCCATGGAACTATCTGGGAAGGAGGAATTCAAAAGGTTCACTTGTTTAGGGCATGTAGCAACTGAAATTAGGATTTGGTGATCCCTAAAACACTGATCTGGATGATGGGACTGATGTGCCCAAATGGATCTGTGTCACACCTTAATTAGGATGTTTTGCGAAGAGAATCCTCTGCATGTTCTACCAAGGTTTCCCATGTATAAGTTGGTCATGCAAGAGGTTACATTTCACATCTCCATAGGGTTATCAGCAGGACTGCACAAGAGGAAGAAGGTACCATGGCTTGCTCTTCCTTTGCGAATTTGAATGTATGAGATTTGGAGCTTGAAGGATATGGATGCCGAGGACTTGAATAAGTTTGATTTTGGCGCCAAGAGTTTCAATCTGTATGATCCCTACTGCATATGCAAGAAACATTGTATGAAAGTGTATTATCCATGGATCAATTAGGCATGTCATTGGCCAAAGGAAGACCCTTGGAGGTATTTCTATAACTCATCTAGGCTTAATGAACTGATCAACATGGCTATAGTATGGAAAGAAACTTTGCAGGAGTCGGTACCACAGGAAGCAGAAACAATAGCAACAATGAGCAGTAAACCAGTGCAAGACAAAGGCAAGACAAACTATTATCGAGAGCATAGAGGCTGATCAAAGCTACAAGTTTAGAGGAGATCTTCTTGTTGAGAAAGTAGATTTGGAGGTGGTGGTGAAGAGGTGATAGCATGAAAGGGGAGTAGAAGGGAGGTAGAGGGATTAATAAAGGTTGGAAGATGTAGAGAGGAAGTTTCCGGAAATGGAAAAGAAGTTGAAAGAAGATCAGGAGGTAATGAGGAGAGAAAGGGAAGAGAATAAGAAATAGGAATAACATCAAAGGCAAGGCAGAACGACAAAGAAAATTGTGCCTATACAAGTTAAGGAGTCAGAGTATACAGTAGATGAAGAAGAGGGTCAGGAGGTGCAGGTTCGAGAAATTTTTTAGAAAATTGAGTGGATGGTTGAAGCAATGGACATGGAGTTAGAATAGGAGCCATAAGACCAAGACACCGACCTCATGCCAAGATAATCCTTGAGTGAGGAAGGATACGTTCTCCTCCTTGATGATTATATGAAGATGGATGTGTACAATCTGTCATTTGATGAGTCATAACAAAGGATTGTATAGGCACGAACAAAGAATATTGCAAATGATCATGCATCACCTGCACACATAGAGGAAAGGGTGATTATTACAGATGTTAGAAGACATTCATCATCCATGGTCGATGCTTCTAAGGCTTATGCAAAAAGCCACGATTTCAATTGTAAAGTTCTTGTTAGTAGAGAATGGTCAGATGGAAAAGGACTTACAAGAGGCCAGGAAGAGAACAAAACAATTTGCAGGTTCCGCTATGGTAGATATGAGAAAATCGATGCTTGTCAAAATATCGACTCTTGAGACCACCATGTGGAAACTGTATGGCAGATTTGTTACAATGCATAAGGTGGTTGTCCATGTACATGGTTCTTAGCAGAAGTGCATTAAGAGAGACCAAACTCTCAAAGAAATCCACGCTTCCATTACACATGTAAAAGAATGGTCAGTTTGGTACAAGGGAACCCTGATTTACTTGAATAAGATAACGAAGCCACATGCAGAGCTAGACAAAGCACGGATTCAGATGTTGATCCAGAATTATGAGCATCTCCTTCCTCTCATTACCATCTTTAAGGCTACCTATGCATGGTTTTTCAAGGCTCTAGATTTCATAGTGAGGACACATAAGATCCCTTCAATCAGAACCCCACTCAATCCATGAAGAAAAGCCAAGTCCTCCTAGTGGTCAATAAGTACATCAAGCAGTTGATGCGAGAGGCCACGAGCAATGACTTGCATATGAGAGCAAAACAAATGCACAAGTACATTAGTGGTCTAACCACACTCAAAACAATGTTGCAGATGCTTCAAGATGAGCTGGATAAGGGTTCCAAAACCATATATCTGGAAGCCATGGAGGCAAGATTCTGTTTTGAGAAAGACATCACTGAACAGTACGGGGACACAATAGTGTAGTACCAAGCATGGTATTAGTTCATCATTGAAGACCATCAAGAGGATGTTTCTAAGTTGGTCTTTCCCCAAGACCCTAAGTGATCTTGTTTGTCTTGTTAGGCTCACTACAGCCTATTTTTTCCCACATGGGTATATGTGGAAATTGTATGACTATTTGTAAATATATTGTAAGTGAAATTCCAAGGGTCATTAGTGGAATGTGAAGATTCACAATGTAATGTGAAGATTCTTGAGGGTAGTCAAAGAGTCAAAGTGGAATGTCAAGGGTCACCCCACCCTTTTTTATATATAAAACCTCATAACTCATAGTAGAGGCTTTTGGCTAGGCATTGCTTAGAGAAGGCTTGGAGAGTATTGTGACGATCCTTCGCTTCTACACAATGTAGAGTGAGTACATCGCTTTGGACGAGCAGGCGATGTTGATTATAATTTTCCACTATTGGGGTTAGTGGTTGTCAATGGTGCATGTATGTATGGAACTTTCACTCAACAAAAAATGGATCACTAATATGTTTTGACAAAGATTCCACCTTATCCACATTTTCACTCAAATGTGTTGTCATTTTGCTTGGTAATTAAGCACAAATGAAAGTAATGTTATACTTCCTATCCTTCACATTATCTCAATGGATGTGAAGGTATTTTAGTGTTTGAAAATATTTTGATGCAAAAGAAACACATTTCTAAGTAGGAGTTAAATGTTATACATTTTTTTGGCATAATCATATTTAAGCGAATATTTTTGCTACATCATGTGTTTTCATCATTGTTAGGTTTTTGAAGATATAAACAATGTTTTGTCTTTGTAGATATTAATACAATCTTTCAAATATCTATGGCCTAACATGCACTACACATTTGGATTCAAACGTATTGCATATATTACAATGCCGAAGCATTTGAACGAAGTTTGGGCATAAAAAATCCATGAACCTAAATTATCATCTACAGACTATGATATAAAAAAGGAAGGGCTTTGTTTAGAGTAGTAATACAAAACAAAGAGATTGAAGCTTAGATTGGTCATGACTTGATTTAGCTTGTAAATTTCACAAGAAATGGTCAAAATTATGGATGAATAAATGATTTGGTCACATCATGATTTTAATCCAATGAATGCTCCTAGTAAACAAAGAAATGGTTTAGGAAATGCCTTAAGTTGTAGGGGAATCAAAAATATCTTGTATGATGCAACAATGATATTTTTGTGGTTGTGCCATCATAATTAAGAATGTTCGGTAACTGTAGATGATAGAGAATTTTCAACCATTATAGGGGATCCTTTAGAGATGCATGTTAAGTGATAAAAGAATTGACACCACAATCTGATAAAATTATTGGATGTAGCATGTTATGAAAAAAAAATTCCATCATAGTGTGAAAAATCTATATCAACATATAAATGTAGCAAATCAAAATCAAAATTACGATGTGATAAACAAAAATAAACATTTGCAATGGGATGAATAAAAGTCAACATTGCAATGTGATGCAAAAACACCAACGTTGCAATGTGATGAACAAAAGTTGATGTTGAATGTTATGAGCACAAAATTAGCATTTCAATGTGATGAACATAAATCAACATTGTAACATGATAAACAAAATTAAGGCCACAATCCAATGAACTGAAATCATTATGGCAATGTTACAATAAAAAAAATGATGTTGTAATGTGATGAATAAATAAAAATTTCGCAGCATGAAGAACAAAATCTGACATCAAATATGGTGAACATGGTTTACGAGGGTATGGTTTACAAGGGTTGATCATTGTTAGCCATGTTGTTTATGGATGATTATGATTGATGGAAAATTTCCATGATTGATCATGGTTTACCATTTAGACCATGACCAATCATGGTTGACCAAAGTTGCTCATGGTTGACTAAGGTTGATGATAGATAACCATGGTCAACCATGGGAAACCATAATCAACCATAATCAACCAAAAGCAATTGTAGTCAACATTGCAATGTGATGCAAAAACACCAACGTTGCAATGTGATGAACAAAAGTTGATGTTGAATGTTATGAGCACAAAATTAGCATTTCAATGTGATGAACATAAAATCAACAGTGTAACATGATAAACAAAATCAAGGCCACAATCCAATGAACTGAAATCATTATGGCAATGTTACAATAAAAAAAATGATGTTGTAATGTGATGAATAAATAAAAATTTCGCAACATGAAGAACAAAATATGACATGAAATATGGTGAACATGGTTTACGAGGGTATGGTTTACAAGGGTTGATCATTGTTAGCCATGTTGTTTATGGATGATTATGATTGATGGAAAATTTCCATGATTGATCATGGTTTACCATTTAGACCATGATCAATCATGGTTGACCAAAGTTGCTCATGGTTGACTAAGGTTGATGATAGATAACCATGGTCAACCATAATCAACCATAATGAACCAAAAGAAATTGTAGTCAACTTTAATCAACCACAATTACAATATTAAACCATGGAAAAACATCATAAAACCATGGTTAGTCATAGTTAATGTAGTTAACCATCATCAATGATGATCACCAAGGTTGGCAATGGTGATCTATGGATTATCATCATTGTCAACTATGGTTGGACATAGTTAACTATGGTCAACCATTGTCAACTATAGCTAACAGTGGTTGCCACAATTGACCATAATCATACATAGTTAGTCATAGCCAACCATTATCAACCATGGTCATCCCTTGTCAGTCATAGTCACCATAGTCAACCTCTACTCCACTATGCTCTTTGTTCTTAACCATGGTCAATCATGGTTAAAATGGTCAATCATGGTCAACTAGGGTCACTATAGTTAACAATGCCATCCATTATTGACATGGACAACCATAACCTATTATGGAAAACCATGGTCAAGCCATGGTTGACCAAAGATGATAATGGATGAATAAGGTTGACCATAATCATCCATAGTCAACCATATCAATATTAGGAACCATGATCAACCATGGAAAACCAAAGTTGACCATAGACAACCTTAGTTGACCATGAGCAAGCATGAACATGTTCGATCAACCATAACCAATGTAGTCAACCATAGTCAAATATGGACACTATGGGTCACTATGGTTAACTGTAGTTGCCCATAATAAACTATGGTTGACCATAGTTAGCTACAGTCACCATGGTCAACCATATTTGACTCTAGTTCCCATGATTGATCATGGTCAACCATAGACATCCTTAGTTAGCCATGATCAACCATATTCAACCATGGTCATTCATAGTTAACTTTTATTAGCTACATTCAAGTATGATCACCCATGGTCAACCGTGATCAGTGATGGTCATCTTTGATCATCCGTATTAAACATTGGAAAACCATGGTTAACCCATGTTCAACATGGAAAACCATATTCAACCATACTTAACGAAGGTCACTATGGTGAGACATGGTTAATTATGGTCATCCATTCTCAACATGGAAAACAATAATCTATGACAGAAAACAATTGTCAAACATGATCAACCATGATGAAACTTGAACAATCATGATCAACCATAGTCATTTATAATCTATCATAAAAAAGAATATATTTAGATGTGGATGATCATGATCACCATCGTCAACTATATGTTGACCATAATACATCCTCATTAACCATAACTTAACCATATTTAGACATCGCTAACCATAATCTATTAATCATGCCCATGCACATTGGTCCTTAACTAGCACAAACACATTAACAAATGTGATTGATATATATTAATTGACATTATTTTCCACATTCTATATATGAATTGGTATATAAAAATGATACCAATTGGTGAACATCAACCACATCTATAATTATAGTTATGTTAATTATATACTTTTTAACATCTTTTAATTTAATTTATATAATAAATTAATATAAATATATTTTAATAGATGTTAATATTTGAAAATTAAATATTTATTAAATATAGATTGATTATTTATAAAAAACCTAATATAAATAATTTTAATATATTTTATCCTTATTATTTTTGCTGTAATAAATAGTAAATAATTGTGTATTAATAATTAATAAATATTTTTTATATCTATAAATATTTAATAATTACCTTAAATAATTAACAAATATTATATAATCCTATTTAATAAATATTATAATCAGAGTACATCCAATTCAGGTTAAAAGTTTCAAATTGACAATCAAACTCACTCCTCGACCATGCCATAGGGGACAGAGGTTACCATCGAACATATCATCCTCCATTATTATATTTTTGGAAATTTAAAATGTTGGTAAAATTTAAAAATTAAAATAAATAATTTAGTAAAAGTAATATATAATATATATTATTAAATTTAGTATGTGATTTATTTTTTTTAGTAAATTATATAATATTGTGAAGGAATTTAGCTCCAGTGATATGTTAAGATTTGTGTTTAAAATATATGGTTTAAGAATGGATTCAAGCTTTAGAGATATGTTGACTCGTGTGACAATTTATGAAATATTGGTTCTACGGCTATTTTTATGAAGTTACAAAAGTATATTAATATTAATATATTAATATTGGAAATAATATCAATTAATTGATTATTTTGATTTAAAATAAAATTTATCGAGCTCTTTTAAATAAGGGATATATTTTGATCTTTGAAAACACATAAGAAAATGAAAGTAAAAAAAAAAACAAGTGATATTTGTTTAAATAGACCTTCAACTAATAACTTAAATTAATGACCATAGTTTAATGTTCAATTTTTTATGTTAACGAGGTGTAGAACACTTGGAATAATGCTTACCATAGTATATAGGTAGGGTTGGTTTGTTTATTAGATTGAGTTGTTGAGATATTCTCTTAATGATATTCTCCCTGTTTGAAATATGTTGGACCTCATAAGCACTGCATATGTGTAATGTAATTTGGCTATGAATAAGAAGATACGAATTATTATTTGTGTGATCTATGTACATGGTTTCTCTTCTAGTTTCTTTATTGGTATCAAAGCCCATATGGGTTTGACTCCCTAAAGGGAGGGCCAAGGAAGATGGAAAAGAAATGAGGTTCCATTTTTTGTACATAAATACGATAGTGTGTGAGACTGTTTAGTTTCCATCTACATGAAGTTGGAGGGGTTTGTATTGGTTTTATTTCTTGTGTGAGTGTGTGTTAGTTTTGTTGTGTGAGATGTATGTTGCCAATGCAGATACATGTGTGGCACTGAGTAGTGTCGTCAAGGATAATTTGGATAGTTTTTGAAATCGGTCTTCTATCTACAACCTCGCAGTGACACACCTATTGGGTTTGTGTTATACTCTTTCCATGATTAGTCCCAGATGTTGTTACATTGCATCAGGTGAAAGGGGGGTGGAAGCCCCCTCTGCTAGGGGGTTTGCAGGCGGGTGAAAGCCCCCTACAAAGGGTCCAAGGCAATGTGCCAGGATTATTTTTTAAATGCAAAACCAATAATAGTTGGGTGGACCCAAGAATGGTGGGCGGACCTTCCCATGGTTTTCCACATGATTTCATGCATGCTTTTGGGCATGATGATTTTTTCTCGTGGTATTTTGTAGATCCGATCAAGGGAACTACAATTATGTTCTAATCTAGGGTTAATGGATTGAGGTTTATGGGTTCTTCGACATACATATAATGTATTATTACATTGAAAGGAATATAATGAAAAATCAATTTGTTTTTCCCAGTTTGGGTTCTAGGAGAAAATATTTATGTATATTTTATGTTTTTTCCATTGTTTATCTTCATGTTTTAAGAATTCGTTTGCAAGTAGTTTCTGTTCAAGGTTAAAACCTACATTTGGTATAAGATTTTTTATAGCTTGAAGGGGACACCTTTGATACTAAGGGGTTTTGCTCGAGCCTATATCAGACCTTGTTACAGTGGGATATATACATGATCGATTCTTGCGGTGAAAGAAGATGACGAACTATGGAAAGATAGAGATTGAAAATTTTAATGAACAAATTTTTGAGCAATGGAAGTTAAAAATGGAGGATCTATTGGTGGACAACGATCAATGGATCATTATATATCCAAGTGTGGCACCAACAGGAATGTCGAGAGAAGACTGGGAAAAGTTAGATCGAAAAGCGAAGAGCACAATATGACTGTGTCTCTCACATTCAATATTTTGGAATGTATCAAGGGAAGCTATGGAAAAGTATTTGTGGGAAAAGTTAGGGACTTGTTGATGGTGCTAGACCTGCCAACATGTCAAGGGGATCTCCCCGGTAAGAATTCCCAATTAGAACTCAGACCATTTGGTGTAGGAGTCCCAGCAGTGGGTCATAAAGCAATGCCTTAAGCACGATGTTGCACAGAGGAAAGTAAGATAATTCTATCATTAGCAATGGTGTGACCATTGCACTGAGTCAAGGAAGGTGCATGAGATGTTCTAACTCATGGCGGGTGAGATGAGTGCACCCCTTAGCAACATGTAACAGTACTCAACTGGAAAGGGAACACACGATTGAAGGTGTATCACAAGTTGAAAAGCAGGTTAGACAACAATCCAAAGTGATGGTTAAACCAACATAACATCTTCAACAATATTCATATAATTTCATACACAACAGTTCATACATAACTACGTAGGTTAAACAACATACATTTCTAAGCAACCGGAACAGTCCAACTAAAATAACAACATATGAATGAAAACGTGTTGGCTCTTATTATATAAAGAAATGTAAGTTCCAATCATACAATACATCCATGTAAACTTGCTAGCCCTAACAGTGGAACATTATAGCCACATATGCCTACTCCTCCAAAGAGATGAACTAGCTCTGTGTAGTGGGGAAGCCAAGGTGTGTGTTACACAGTAATTTGTCACCGTTGGTCACCGTCCCTGTTACCCTTGTTTTCATACATTGGAGGACACATTTCGAGACCTATGACCAGTAACATAACCAAAAAACACTTGCATTATTTTCCCCTAAGTATGTGCTTCATGTTCCCTGAAGACACCTTTTGCAAATTATCCCTAAAAAGTGCCCTTTTTCCATTAGCGCGGGTACACAGTGTCTTACCCGTGCCAATGACTCAGTTCCTCAAAAGGGGGCACGCCCATTGGCGCTCTGTCCCAGAACAACACCCGCGCCACCTAAATTTGGTAATGATTTTTGGCCAACGCGCACCCATATGTTTTTTCCTCTCTTGTCATGAAGTTCTATGAAGGAAAAATCCTCA
>APFE031324054.1:120674-131473 GCA_000404065.3 Pinus taeda | reverse complement strand
AATTTATTAAATTTTTATTAAGGTTTAATTAAAATAGATTTTTTTATAATTTATAAAACTATTTTATTTTGTAAAAAATTTAATAATTTTAAATTTTTTAATTAATAATTGGAATGTTTTTAGTTATAAAATAATTGAGTTTAATCTTTACAAAATTGGCCTGCACCATTTGTGTTTATTTTGGACATTTAAATGAGAATTATATTTGTGTAGATTATATAAAATTATTAAATAAATAAATTTATTATTATAAAAATATATTTTATATATAATTTTATATAAATTTAAAAAATTAAAATTAAAATAAATTCTAGTGAGAAAGATAATCATTATAGTTTAGTAATATATTTTAAACAAAGTTTAATTAATATATATTTTTTTTTCTTTTCTTGTTTTCAAAATACAACAATTATAGGTTTAAGTTGTTTATTCTGCATAGTTCGAGTGGTATACGGGTTATTTTATGATAATAAATCTATTTATTTTCTACGGTTGTGTTCTAGATCTAATCTTCTCTGCAGCTGGGTTCTAGATCTAATCTTCTGTAGCTAGATCTAGATCTAATTTTCTGCCTTATTTCTCTGTGGCTGGGTCTCGGCTCCCACGTTGTGTTTCGGCACTCTTCGTTGTCTCACGTTGTGGGGTTATCAAAGGCAACAACCAATTTCATAGACAAGCCACCTGTTCAATCTTTTGGGGCTAGATCTAGATCTAATCTATCTTTTGTGGCTAGATCTAGATCTAGTTTTTTGCCTTATTTCTCTGCAGTTGGGTTGTACGGGCAAGTAAGATATGGCTCCGAGCTTTGCAAAAATAGTTGTTGGCTTAGTTCCGTCCACTTCTGGAGGGCAAGCTCCTGCCCATATCGTCAATGAAGCCCCAGCTCCCACTGTCTAGGTGGTCCAGGCCTCACTCGATGAGGCTCTGAAGTTTTCTGAAAGTGCCCTAATCTACCGGTTGAATGGTTTATTGCCATAGCTGACAACTCTCCACAATTGGATCTCGGAGGTATGGAAGCCTGTCATTTCTGATGAAATTAATATCTACCCTTGTGCTAGTGGTTTCTTTATAGTAGATTTTGAAAATCCTGAAAGCAGACAATGTATTCTAGATTCCGGCCCTTAGTTTTGGGAAAACTCACTCCTATTCATGAAGCCATGGAACCCATCATTCGATCTCTCAACAGTAGTCATAACCTCAACACCATTTTGGGTGATATTGCCAAGCCTACCCTTGCATCTCTGGAATCTCTCCTCACTAAAAGCCATTGGAAATGCAATTGGGAAATTTTATCGCAGGTTCTCAGAAATAGAGGAATATGCCAAAACCACCTATGCATGCATTTGTGTGGAAATGGACTTTAGCGCCAGATTCCGAGCTGAAATAAACCTAACAAGTAAAGACTATGTGTGGAACCAGAAACTCGATTATGAAAGTGTCCTCTTCCGACTTCGATCTTGCTTTGAGACAGGCCATCTAGCCTAAAATTGTCCAAAAGCCTCTCAGAATAATTATGCTAAAAAAAACCACCACAGGTCTACATGGTGGGAAGGAGCACAAAAAAAACACTACATTGTCATCAAAGAAGAATACTCTAGAAAAAACTCTGAATCACAAGAAATTGGGCAAGAAAGAAACAACTCTCAAGACAAGTAGGGAGAAAGCCATGTCCAACAACAAAAAAGTGAACTCGACAACCCCTCAAGCATCAATAGTTATGAGGATTCGAATATTGCACAAAATAAATCTTCATTTAACAGCAAAGCAAATCTCCTAGACCAAACTTCTTCTCCGACTATCTTCAAAAGAACGAACACAATAGATCACGAGACACCAATGTCCCAAGAACCAGAAGAGATGAAGGAGATGCAAGATAAAGGATGTTGGAAGACTGTAGAGAAAAAAAAGAAAGTACAACACCAATCTCGCCAAGAAAGATGAGGAGCCAAACAATTAAAAACTAAGAAAATTATAGGTCCGTTAGACCAATTTGGACTCAGTGGACGTTAACCATTATCATCATCATCATCATTATGGATACAAAAATGCATTTTAAATAAGGAAAAATCACAATATTACTAAAAATTATATCATTAAATTCCAACTAAAAGGTTATTTCATTTTTCACTTAGATTTTTATTGTGTTAATACTTAAATTGATATTAGAAGAAAATATTTTAAAAAACAAATTATATTACATAGCAACAATATACATGATTTACCTCGGAAAATTTCTACTAGGAAAAACTAGACAATAATAAATCAATTATCTTATAGTTTAAAGAATAAAACCCATGAATAGTGCTACCAAATGCTTCCTCTAATATCTTGTGTGAGAGGGATTAGATATGTCATCCACCTTAACTTCCATCCATAATAAAATTATAGTCAAAACAATAAAGAAAACTAGAATCACAAATATGCCCAATCAAATCCTTCCCATAAAAATAATGAAATGGGTGATGCCTAATTCAAACCATAAGGGAGAAAAACACAAAGTTCAAAGGAAAAAAAAAAATGTAGAGGTAAATTCAAAAACAAATTAGTCTAAATGGATAATTATAACATAGGTATAAGGTACCAAAAATGCAATGTCAAACCAACAATTTGTCACATCTAGTTAAAAATTCTAGACATCATATGCATGTGTCTACCGTATTAATAGATATTGATGTCCTAGTATGTGATGGTCAAGTGGTGCCATAAAAGACAAAGGTTTGTCGTCTCAAATCCCAATACAGTCATTAAAATGGTAGAAATCATAACATTGTTTTCCTTTGTTAATACCTTGCATATGCTTTACAACTTGGGTGTGTTTATACACTAAGCTTTCGTATTGCCAAAATCATCATTTCGTTTCTAGCAATCACGCCTTAACATATACTTTGCAACTTGGGCATGTTTATATACTAAGGTTTTGGATGGCCAAAACCGTCATTCCAACCTTATGTCATAAATGTATTACATTGACATAATTACAATAGCCCATCCACTCGATATAACAATAATTTGCACCAAAAATACATACAAGGCTTTTTTTGGTGGAATCCCCAAAATCTAGATAGAACATCAAATTTTGGTTCACCAAAACCGAAACCCAAATTTCATTGTCATAAGTTAGCTATCACTAATTTTCATTCTCGCTTTCACCAACCATGCCTTTAACTAACTTGTAATATGGAAAGCACGAATTTCAAAGGGGAAATGCATGTAGCATTGCTCAGCAATGATACTTGAATGAAGGATGAGGTTACAACTTTTGACGGTCTATATTTAAATATATAATGTTTACTTTGTGAATAAAAAATATAGTGAGTGAAATAAGTAGGAAATTTATGGTAAGCTTGAATGTGCTCATATGTTGCATTGATCAACCAAATAAATGCTTCAATTTGGCATTGTTCAAGCAAAGAAATGTCTGAATCTTCTTCTCTGTGGATTGATCTCTATAATGATAGAAAATCAACATTAAAATCACATGAAAACTAAAATAACGTCAAATTAAATGAAACTATTTAAAGAGTAAGACCAAATCCTAAAATGGATGGAGATTATCATTTCAAGTGCCTTCCATCCGTCCATTTATTTCGAATTATCATATGAATGGAAAAACTTAAAATGTATGTAAGTTCTACTAAAGTCCCATTTGTTTCAATCCTAACTCAAACATGAAATGCCTCTATATGTACACACAGTGCTCCACCTATATGCAAAGTGCTCGTCCTACAAATTGAGCAGTAGAATACTGAATTCAGAAGAATTTGCGGGTGAACATAAGACAAAGATAAGCGATCTACAATTTAAAATAGATTAATGTGAGCTCAAGATTGATCCAACTGTATAGATTGATCCACCACAAGAGACCACTGTTAGATTCAAATTTATAATTGGATAAGACTATAATTACGATAATTTTAATGAGAAAGATAAATATGCAAATTTAACTATTATAGTTGCAATCCAGTGGTCTTTAAAATATCTCAGAGACAAACGTGGTAGACCTTTTAAGTATCTAGCCTAACTAACATATATCTATATATATATATATATATAATATATATATAATATGATAACAATTACATGCTCCTTTCATTTGTTACACCTCAAACTAAAGATCATAGAGTTAGTTTATTTTATTATTTTAAATAAAATACTAGTTTTCTTTGAATCATTTAACACTTGCTAAGTGGCAGACAAAAAGTACCAAATGTGTAACTGCCAATTTCCGTATATTCATTTGATCAATGAAATGCTTATTATAATGGTTAAGTTATTTTATTATTCAAATGAATTAATATCTTTACTATTAATTAAAACATGGGTGACAAAACCTATCAAATTTGTAATCGTGATTTAAAAAAATATGATTATTTATATATCTAATTATTAAAAAAATTATATATTTATGTTTGTGTATTCATTACGTTAAAAAACTATCCAGCTCAAACTACAATACTCCAGCTCAAACTACCCACAACTTGAATTGAATCATTGGAAAATGGAAACACTCCCACAACTTAAATTGAATCTATTGGAAAATGAAAACACTCATGTACCTTATGATATGAACCTATTTAGGTATACTTGGAAACGATTATTTTAAAAGAAAAAAATGGTAAATAGGTTAATTTTAATTTAGTTATTTTAAAGATGAAAGAGCATTCCTTTTAATTATTAAATCTTCTATTTATGTTAGTTTTTAAAACATATATGTCTATATATTAATTAAAATATTATATATTAAGTTTAATATTAGATTTAATATTCAGTTTAAGATTAGTATTAATAAATTAAAAATTTAATAATAAAATTTTAAAAGCATATAAAGTTTATGAATTTTAACATTAAAATTGAGTCAATTTTATTAAATTTTAACAACTTTAAAATAAATTTAATATTATGCTAGGTTTAATATATATATTAATATTAAATTTAAGATTTATTGATAATTTTAGTGTTTAATAAAGATAAAATTAATAATATTAGCATTAATAAAATTAAATTTTAACCCTTATCGGGGTGTGAAGGGAGATCGGATTTGAACGGGGTTCATTCACGTTATAGAAGGACGAACGATTAGGGTACATGGGTGGCCATTCAAGGATCCCACACAAATGTGATAGAAGGTCTCAGGGGAATGACACAAGTGGAGGCAGCCTCGAGAAAACAATTGGGTAGGTGGGTGAACTTTCAAGGCAGAAAGGTGGTGAGGGAGAATAGTTTATGCATGTAAGGTCGGAGAAGGGAACAAGATCCAGGTGACAAGATTCAAAGCCGAGAGGAGAACTAGGACTATGAGAGAAGGGGCATTCGTCTACAGTTGGATTTCACCTTCATATCCCTGGAAAGAGACTGGTATGTAACACAAGCCTACCTAAGTCTAGATTTGGAATCAATGTTGCATGCTTGGAGGCGAGTTTGGCATCGCATGAGGGTGGTGTAGAAAGTTTCTGGAAAATGTTGGTCTAGTTGCATGTTGTTGATGTCTGGTTTCTTAATTATTGTAATATACAGAAGAATGCGATAATTTTGGCTCAATTTTCTATCATTAATGTTTGGATATGTATTTGCTACATTTTATGGAAGGTTGGGGGGGAAAGAAGGGATTTATGGAGGGTTAGGAGGGACTCTCAGATCCTGGGGAATTAAATTGGCAATTGCCACATTAAAAATCAATAGCGTGGGATTGAGAAGACGTTATGGCTCCTTTGGTAGCCAGCGGGGGTATGGTAGTCTCTAGAACCAGTGGGGGTGCGAGGGGGGTATGGGAAAAGGAATATAAGCTCATCCTGGCTAGTCCGGCCAGTAGGGGGCACACAAACCGCAAGGGGTAGGAAAGGGATGTTGGGGAATAGTAATTGTCGGAAGCTTGACCAATGGGTCTTAGTATAGCAATCAGGTAATCTTGAGAGGCAATAAGGTATTAGTAGGGAGGAGGGATATTGGAACTCCAGTGCAACAAGTATGGTCACCATGGGAAGCATTCTCTGGAGGAAATGGTGGTATGATGGGGTTAAGGCCTGAAAGTATGGATGAGGGGGGGAATTTTGTGTGGGCAACAAAATTCTATCCTAGTCATCATAATTCAAGATGGACTATAGGGGCATGTCGAAACTCTTAAAGGAAAGAGGGAGGTGTCAGGGCATCCCAATTTGAGTGGGTCAGAATTAGCTACTGAAATTGAGCCAAACTCATGCAATTCCTACTTGGGTAAGCCCAGAAATTTCTTTCCAACAACCCAAAGCGGAGTTGGACCTCAGCTTGGAACCCAGTTTGTCGACCCCAAGGGGGATTAGAGTGAAGGAGGGAAATGCCTCCCTTACTGTTGCATGTAGCAAGGATCAAGGAAAGATATGAAGGGAAAGGGGGTACCCAAGTAGTCAAAAGCAAAATCAAAGTTGTTACTCTAAAAAGATGAATTACAAGGAAAGGAAGAAGGCCATGAATGAAATCTAGATTGGTTATAATGTTTGCACTTATGTTAACGTTACAGGTATGTTTAACTCATCTACCACTCTGAATCTAACACTCTAACACTCTGACACCAGGAATAGGAAAGAATGAGTGAGGAGTGAGGGCTGAAAGAATTGTAGAAGGAAAATATCGTGAAGGCAGAAGCGAGGCAGGGAAGAAAAGGTTGTCGTCGAGCTGGCAAATAGGCCAAAAAGAAAATGAAGGCCTCGGTGGCATCGACGAGCAAAACCCAGCGAAAAAGGGGAAGGAAAATGGGAAGGGAATGCATGAAAAAATTAATGCATGAATACCATGCAGGAACTCCAACACAAGTAAAAGCTATAATATCAACATGGGAGGTAGAGCTAAATGCCAAAGTAGCAAATGAAGTGCTTCCAGTAAAGGACTGGGAGCCACTGCTCGTAGATCTGGGGCACACCAGATGTCGTCAAACACTATTCAGATAGACCATCCAATAGTACTAGGTGATGAAGAGACTACTGGCCAAGGCCATGGCAACATACAGGGACAAAGAAGAATTAGTGAAAGTTTAAAGAATATCCAAAAGGAGATACAGGTGGTACAGGTATAGCAATACCACCAGAACCTCCGTTTTGGGCGAATCTAAAAAAAAAATCCAAACCTTGCGATAGAACGAAGTGCTCGGGTCGAGTGCCAAGGACCCAAATCCTATTGATTCACTTGATGGTTGATGTAGAGTAGTAGAATTTTTTTGTTTTGTTTTTTATGATGAATAGAATTTAATTTACAAGTCAAAAAATTAAGCAAATAATAGATACAGTATCAAACTTAGCAAGGATGATTATACTTAAAATGTTTAAATTTTGGATGAAATATGATGTTGATTGGCAGCCAACAAACCTGGTTTTCCTTAGGCAGGTTGATACCATGTTATTGGGAAAACTAGTGTCCATTCAGAGCTGCTAGTCCCACTAAGACGGGTAGCTATCTTAGAAACAAACAAACTAAAGTTACTTGTGTTTTTCTTTATGAGAGATAGATGACAGAGAAGCAGAGAGTACCAACCTCAGTGTTTCACATGGGTCTGTTTCCTCCCCCCTTTGACAGAGCTTCGCCACTCTTTCCTCATTTGTCCTACTTCAAAGAACACCTGCAGAGTCAAAACAACATAATACCATCAAAGCATAGAGATCTATAACCATAAATAATATAGGATCAGATGTATATTAACCATACAAATGCATAAACCAATACAAGGTTCAGAAATATACAAGAATATGGAGGAAACTCAAATAGCTTTATTGATAGAAGTAGTAGAAGAGAGAATTACAACCAAGCTGTCTGATCTAGGGCCATCCTCCCAGCATGAAATCCCTCTTCACCTCATGAAAATCTAGATCACCCAACAATACAATGTTTCACAAAGAAACCAACAACACTTCCTTACAAAATATAAAATTCCATCCCCTGGATATCTAGGATGAGGGATCCATATATAGATATTTGTAGGTGGGTAAGTTAGCTTCTGGGATTTTGATTACTGTCATTTCTCTAATATTTCTTGGTTCCACTTGGATATTTCATGATCTCTTTCTCATACCTAGACGAATTTAGAGAGGCAAGTGTCAAATGAGCAGTTTCTAGAAGATTCTCTGGGTTTCCACCTAGTAAACTGCCTCTGCCATTTGTCTGCTCTCAATCATCACACCCTATAGAAGGGATTTTCAGTATGCATCACACCCTCTATGTGTAATAGGTGAGATGCATTGCATCCTCAGCATGGAGTAGTCTGTATGGTCGAGTTTTGACCAGTTCTAAGCAGTTTTTCAGGGAGAACTTTTGGGAAATGATGTAATCAGCTGACCTTGTTCCTTTACGGTATGAAACAACACTTTTAGGGGTTTATAAGCCCTTGGTTTATGGACATATGTGATTGGGATTGCAGTGCCCAAATATGTCTATAACAGGGCCCCCTTAAAGCATGAGGTCGTAAATCTTCTGATGTCGGGTGAAATGCTTTATCATGAGGATCCAAGGTTTTTCGAACTGGAAGGTGACCTGTAATAAGATACAATAAGATACATTATCTTCATAATATTTTCATGATCTAGCTGAGTCAAGCATTCCTATGCTCAGCTTTATAAATTCATTTTCATGTACATAGGACAGACAATTGTTTGTGTGGTAGACTGATGATTTTGGTAGAGCCATCATCCCTTAGCTTGGATGATTATCTGTGCAGCTATGATGTACATTTGATTTATTTATCTTTCCTGAATATATTGCAGCTCGGATGGATTAAACTAGATCCAAGGTCTTCAAACTCGTTTAATCTTCGCCTGAATTACAAGTCGATCCATGTGAAAAGATGTTCTGATCTCGAACATGGAAAGACATCAACTGATTACTAGCCAATGATGTAAGCTATTAACAGGTGTGAGAGGAATCACCGATAATGATAATGACCCTCAAGGTACCGCAGTACAACTCACGTGGTGTGAATACACGAGTCGATGTCAAACACCACCCAAAATCTTTCGGTCGAAGGCCATTGATGTAAACCTATCGCCGGAAGTGAGAAACTTGCCATTGAGGCATGCAAGCTTCAAAGTATTGAAAGGGTTGTTCCTAAGCTGACTTCTTGGATAATGAGCTAATGTCAACAGGAAGTGACTCGTCGTAGGAGGGCCTTAATGAATCCCACATCTACGACACAGAACAAAGCAAATGATTTTGTGGAGGTGAAAACGATCTGATGATACAAGGTTCAGGGTGGCGGTCATGAAAGAATGAAGCGTGACGGTATTGCAGCAGATGAGATGTTAGCTGGGCTAGTGAATTCTCTAAGCGACTTCTCTTGAACATATCGACAACACTAAAATGGATTGGTAGTGTTATTCCCAAAAAATGGATGGTACGAAGGACCAATGGTGATATGACTGGTGAACGGAATGACCCAACCCGACTCAATCATGGTGACGGAGTGAAAGTGTCATGTTCAAGATTGACATGCTACCAATGAAGTTCTTCAAGTTTTCTTCCCAAATTTTCCCCAGTGATTGTTGACCACTGCCTCTTTATCTTTGTCAAGCTTGAGGAGGATAACATATGCTTGTTCTATAATTTGCCCTTCAGGCAAACCTGTCGCGATGTTTTAGTGAGCCTAATGACAGTGGAACTCACTCTTGTCTGTAATGGACAAGTTTGTCACTATTGTTTTAACGAGTTTAATGACAAAGATAACTCGATCCTTTTCAGTTTTAGAGAGTCTGAAAAGAGATGAAAAGGAAACTCCAGTAATCCTTTTTCGTAGTATAATCCCTTAAGTCCGAAAAAGTATAAAATAATACGAATGGGATGACTTTTCCAATCACTTTAATGAGCCGAAAAAGACAAGCGCTTGATCTTTTTGTGTAATGATCCCTCGGGTCTAAAAAGATTAAAATATAGAGGAGGGATGGCACTTGCTCGACAATCTTTTTATATTTTATGAGTCTAAAAAGAGCTTAAAAGAGACTCATCTTTGAGGAACAAGTGATAGTTTCGGGTAGCAATTGGTTCCAGGTAAGGTTTGGAAATTTTCAATCATGGTAGTGTAAAGAAGATGGCTAACAGAATCACTCGCCGTAGCTGTTCCTCAAAAAGGTAAACAATCAAGTGGAGGCGTATGATCAGCTAAAAAGTGGAGGTGATGGTAAGAGCACGACCAAGGCTCAAAAGCTGATAGTAATGTGATCACAAAGGTTATTTACCAAAAGTGGGTTCATTTTTTAACAAGCTTGAACTCTGGGGGAACATATGCTCATAACTAGGTTTATTTTTTAACGTGCTTGAACTTTACGGAAACATTGCTCATGCTAGTCATATAATAAGGATGTCTCTCATCAACAGGTTGATTTTTTAGGGAGCTTACCCCATGGCAACTTTGCTCCGAAGCCTTTTGTATGCAAGCTAGGAATGACCAACCTATGAGTTTAAAGGGTTGAGAGCCTACAAACTAAGAAAATAAAAGGTCAATTTTCACTTGCAAGCAAAAGGTTTCATGCCCCCAAGTATAAAGAGAAGTAGAGTTTCCAGGTTACCATATGGAAGTTCTTGCATTAAAGCAAGGTTGTTCCGTTCACATTTACAGGAAAAACACTTCCTTGATCTACTTTGCAATTGCATAGCGAAAGCAGTTCGAAGGCTAGCTGGCTTAACTTCAAGCTCCGTCTGTAGTTTATAAAGCAAACAACAGTAACTAACAATCAAACTATTCACTCCCCAGCGGAGTTGCCATTTTGTTATTAGGAAAACTAGTGTCCATTCAAAGCTGCTAGTCCCACTAAGACGGGTAGCTATCTTAGAAACAAACAAACTAAAGT